>OY992887.1:35709110-35744110 GCA_963921405.1 Cepaea hortensis | reverse complement strand
TACGCCAGCCGGTAAGGCACAGGATGATGATGGTATTTCAGTCTGTTGGGTGATGTGCGCAGTCTGAAGATTGTTCCTTTCGTTTGAGTTGGTAATATGTATGAGCTCATTCCCACTTTGTTCTATATTTCTTCATATAAACTCTTCCGCGTTTTTATTTCCTGGTTTGTTGCAGTGTTAAAGAATCCAGTGTATTTCATACCCGAGATATTCCCCTATTGATACATTGGATATTTATTATCTTGAGTTGAACTTAGCTAAGAACCGACATCACTGCACTCAGCCAATTACTAATCATTCTCACCGCCATCTGATTGAAAGTTCTGCTTGTCTTCCCTCTGAGTTTTGAGATCCTTCCAGAATCCCTGCCGATCCCCCGCAATATCATTCTTTACACATACGGGTTCTCAATCTGTTGCCCGGCCTTTTCCACCTGGTCCCACAGGCGCTTGACCACCTCTCCCTTGCCCATAGGTAGTCTACCACCAATCAGCCTGTTCATTCCCACTGCACTCCCGCAAGACCACGGCAAAGAATCCATACAATTCTCACAATCTGTTACGTCTGAAGCGAGGGTAGCATTTCTGATCTAAAACAAGTTGTGAAAGGAACTGGATACAACAAAATAATTTTATATCTTTGGCACCACCTGCAAAGGTACCTAACAACGATTGCATGGAAGAGATTACTGAAAGTAGAAAAGAGTGTATAACTATCAGAAAGAGATAACCCTCATTCTTTGGTCATTTAATGAGTAGAAAGGCATTGGAAAGCATCATGATTACTGGGGAGTTCGATGGTAGAAGAATACATGCTGATGAATGGCTTGGAGGTATATAATCAGCTGAATTGATCCCGAACACCAAGAACGGAGTTCTTTGGAGACATATGGACGGTTACACAAAATGGCAGGACAGATGATGATCATGAAGATGACGATGATGGTGGTGGTGATGATGATGATGATGATGATGGTGATGATGATGATGAAGATGATGGTGATAATGATAATGATGATGATGATGATGATGATGGTGATGATTATTATTTGTAACACTATCTGCACCGAATTTGTGGAGATACAACCAATACAGTGTTTAGGGCATCGTTGGTGGGTTATGACTAATCAGCTACAGATGTGTTCCAATTTTCAAAGAAGATCTGGTTGTAGAGATAAGTCTAGACCGTGGATAAAATGGATCCAAGTAGAGAGGCACTGGAAAACATCGCGACAACTAGAAAAATCAGTGGTAGAAGAGGCAGAGACAGACAGAGAACAATGTTGACAAATGGGCTGAGATGGTAGCATGGAGGAATATTATCAGTAGAGTTTACCCAGAGCACCAAGATGGAGATCTATTGTCCTGCATAGGATAACGGTCTAATGCAGTATCCTTGGAAATGAAAATACAGACGAGTTGGTAAAGGCTAAAAGAAAACTTAAGCAGTCACTTCCATCTCACAGAATTAGGGAGGCACGAATACCACTAAAACAATTTATAAGAATAATTTGGAGGAAAGAAACCACTAACTGCGACCGGAACCTGGCAGCATAAAAGTGCTTGGCAAAAAATGCACAAAACACAATATTCAGACTCTGAAGAGGACGTTGTGGACCCTGAGCATACCTCTACCGAATGGTACCAACTGACACTGCCTCTTGCAAATGTGAAGCACGTAAGTGAGCCACAAAACATGTACTTAAAGACCTCGCTGATTTCGCCGAACTAAGGGAGTAAACCGGGCGACTAGAGCAACACTTCGAGAAAAACCGGTGAAGACCTTAAACAAACCATCATGTTAGTCATCCATGTCGGAATAGACGCACTGCAAACATTGATCGCAGAAGAGGAAGAAGACAATGGCTATGTTATACTAAGCATACAGGATGGGGTGGGAGGGGGGGAACAAGAATAAGACAATCCTGACGCCACATTTGCCTCTAGATCGAAACTTGCTAATGTCCCTGGCGATTAATGGCAAATGTGGAACCAAATAAATGGTACTTGCACATTTATCGTACACTGTAGACGGATAATGGATACCAGAGTCAGAAGGTTAATGGTTACTGTGTCTGGCTTAGAACTAATGTCTTCCACTCACGTATACTTTCTCACCTAGAGGTTATTGAATGGGAAAGAACTTATGTGTTCCACTGATGAGTAATTTCTCACCTGAAGAATGTTGAACGGCATATAACATACGTGTTTCACTAATAAATAATTTCTCACCTACAGGTTATTGCATGGGGTGTAACTTTTGTGTTCCATTAATGAATAATTTCTCACGTGAAGGTTATTGAACGGGATGTAACTTTTGTGTTCCATTAATGAATAATTTCTCACCTGGAGGTTATTGAACGGGATGTAACTTTTGTGTTCCATTAATGAATAATTTCTCACCTGGGGGTTATTGAACGGGATGTAACTTATGTGTTCCATTAATGAATAATTTCTCACCTGGAGGTTATTGAACGGGATGTAACTTTTGTGTTCCATTAATGAATAATTTCTCACATAAGGATTAATGAACGGGATGTAACTTATGTGTTCCATTAATAAATAATTTCTCACCTAATGATTATTGAACTGGATGTAGCTTACGTGTTTCACTAATGAATAATTTATCACCCGGAGATTATTTAATGGGGTGTAACTTTTACGTTCCACTGATGAATAATTTCTCACCTGAAGAATATTAAACAGGATATAGCGTACGTGTTTAACTAATAAATAATTTCTCACCTAGAGGTTACTGATATAATGTATGTGTTCCACTAATGAGCGATTTCTCACCTGGAGGTTACCTAGCAGATTACAATTTTGCGTTTAACTAACATATACGTCCTTAATGCATGTTTGTCAAGCGGGATAAAATTGATGTCCTCTGTGACGTAATAGCCTTAGGTATATAGTGTTTCCTGCATGTAAATTTGATTTAACATTTTTTTTTCTAGATGTCAGCACTAGGTAGGTCTAGATCGTTAATTTAGAGATTTTAAAATAGTACGTCCCTAACGACAAACAGAAAAGTTACACAGACGATTTCCGTGCACGGGTTTCTTTTATGCTCCTTTTTTTTTGTCTGCTACCGCTCTATGGGAGCGGTTTGTCTTGAGTAGCCAATTCACGACTGCAGCGACGAATATCTAGATACAATGTCTTTTTTCCAAGCTAGAAGTAGACAAATAAAATACTACTAGGATTCAAGATGCGTACTAATGACTAGGATCTGGAGCATCAACTTGATTTGATTAGTCAAGCCTTTTGCAGATACATAGTGACTAGTGTAACAGTATATATACTGAAGTACATTAAAATATACCAACAGTATAGTCCAGGAACAGAGTGTGAAATGTAAATATAAGTGTTTAAATGTTTAAATATTTGGAATAATTATTCATATCCTTAGGAATCCATGCTGGTCATGAATTTGTACATTTGATTGTTATGAAATTAATTGCATTGTGTGCAGGCAAGGTAGAAAACCAAACATGCCACCAATAAAAGAATACATTCACACTATAATCAGTATCTGGTACGGCCACCGTGTGCTTGCATACAAGATTGCAGCGGCTCTCCACTGAACGCACAAGTCTCTGAAGGAAATTCCGTGGAATCAAGTCCTATTCAGGTGTAAGACTAGATTCGAGCTGTTGTAGATTAGCTGCAGAACCTTGCCTGTAGACTCTGTGTCCAAGCTCGTCCCACAGATGTTCTATGGAGGACATGTCTAGCGATAGAGCAGGCCAATCAATCGTCACACTTCTCTGCTGCTGCTGTAGATATTACTACGTAATGCTTGCGGTGAATCTTTCTTATGCTCTTGGAGAAGCTACAAGTCTGGATAATTTGTGAACACGGGAGCAACAAATGCATCCAGAATCTCATCTCGATATGTTATAGCTTTAACATTTCCACGGAAGACGTGAAGAGGCAAGCGATGGTGGAAACTGAATCCACCCCAAATATGAATACTCCCATCTCCTGCTGACGAACACAGCAATCTTCAAAGCGCTCTCCACACCGTCGCCAATCCGCATTCGTCCAACAGCAAAGGATAGGTTGAATCTGCCCTCGTCTGAAAATAGGACAGCATTCCACTGCCGTCTAATCCATCTGTCATGTTGCTCTGCCCATTGCAGGCGATGCTGATGATGTTTGTGTATACCATTTGGCCCAACATAAAGTCGTCTTGCAGTAAGGCCTGTACCTCTGAGTCGTCGTATGACTGTCATTCGAGAGACTTGCCCACGACTACACACTAGTACTGTAGCTGTTTGAATTGCCGGGAGAAAGCGATTCCTTACGTGACTCAGCACAAATTTACGATCTTTCGCAGAGGTATAACTCGTGGTTGCCAACTACGAAGTCTATCCCGGACACTGCCAGTGGTTCCGTAACGTTCATTGAGACGTATAATAGTGCTGTGTTGAAAATTCAATATTCTGGCAATGGCCCGTGAGCTCATTCCGGTCTCCAACATACCAATGGCTCGGTGGTGGTTGTTTTCAGATAGTTGTGGCATTTAAAGCACATGAACTAGGTGATTTGTCTCAACGGCCTTCTCATAACGAGTACACTGCCACAACGCGTACACGTTTTCAGGGGCATAACTGTTGGAAATCGTGTTGCACGTGAAACTTTCATTGTTTTCATATAATCTGTACATAAACCCGTGGGTTGAATTGACACTTTCTATTCCAGTAGTCATTCTCTCCTTATCTCATGACAAACAGGGGGAAAATTCATTCGCACACTTTTTTTCCAACTTCTCAGCATCAGTATAAGCGGGCGAGTCAATAAGTAAGTAACCCAGTTCTGTGGGATGGCAGGTAAATGTAGTTGGCGCTTTCTACATGTGTCATTAGGTGACAGCGAAATCGAACTTTATATTCCCGTTCGTCAGGAGGCGCTAGGTGTCTTATGCGCATGCGCAGCGCATAAACAAAATTGCGACTGTACATACGGTACATACGACATTTCGTGAATGACGCCGAAGTTGAATGTGAAGTGAAAACATGGTTTAGAAAACAGAGCACGCAGTTCTGTGCAGCCGGTTAGTGAGGACTGATAAAACGAAGAGATAAGTGCATCAATGTTTGGTGGAAATTATGTTGAGAAATAAAGGGACAATGTATGTCTAAAAATAAACTGGTATCAAGTTGTTATCATATTTAGTTATTTTTCTGCAGCCATTTGTCACTTACTTATTGACTACCCTTCGCTTATAATAGTTGTGCGTTTCGTTTAAAAGTGCTTCAGTATGTATATATATATATATATATATATATATATATATATATATATATATATATATATATATATATATATATATATATGTGTGTGTGTGTGTGTGTGTGTGTGTTTGCATATCCTTTACAGGACATCGCTGTCAACATCAGCATCTTTCAGCTGATTGTTGATCTCTTGGCAAGATTGCGCTCAGTAGTTTGCCATTGCTTTCTGAGCGGTCGGCTCACATACCCCGTATGTTACCGACGCGTTTCGAACCACTGCTGATTCTCACCGTCGTCACGTTACTTACGAGAGTATACGAGGTTACGGAGAAAAGTCTCTAACCATCTATCTATCTATCTATCTATCTATCTATCTATCTATCTATCTATCTATCTATCTATCTATCTATCTATCTATCTATTTATCTATCTGTCTGTCTGTATGTCTGTCTGTATGCCTGTCTGTCTTTCTGACCCGGCCCGGCTTCGCCCAGCCCCTGATGGGGAGCATCTCATTTAATTCATATAAGTAGTCATATAAGTTCCCGTTCCCGTCTGTCTGTTTGTCTGTCTGTCTGTCGGTCGGTCGGTCGGTGGGTCTGTCTGTCTCTCTCTCTCTCTCTCTATCTATCTATCTATCTATCTATCTATCTATCTATCTATCTATCTATCTATCTATATCTATCTATCTATCTATCTATCTATCTATCTAAGAGATCTATCTAAAGTAAACTTACCAAGATATCACAAACAGCCACTAAATGGTGGGCGGTGGGTTGACTGCAGAGTACTGCAAACGATATGCAACTAACTTTCTCTCACAAACAATTACTTTTTTTTTTTAACGAACGAAAATCTTTATTTTCAAAGGGTTAAAAATTGGGCACGCAGGCCCGTCCTACATTCTGCCCTTCTTCTCTATTTCCTCTCATACATTCTTTCATTCAACATCTCTTATGAAGCAATTCTTTGACAACAAAAGAAAAATAAGCATTAAAATGCATGAAAAGTAACTCGTTGAGGAAATGTTTAACATCGGCGGGCATCATAAATACCCAACGTAGGTGTAACGCGCCATACATATGAGAATGTTAACAAAAATTAATGTGCTGTTGAAGAAAAATAAAAAGATGAGTAAGAAAATTTTCACTATTTAAATAGATGCATTATTTTTATGAAAACTTTGAAAATGCCTTAACGATTATATCAGTATTTATTATAACTCATATGCCTGTAAATAACTGTAGACAAAGAGATTATAAATCTTTGAAAACAATGCAACAATATGACTATAAAGTATATAGCAATGTTATTAAAAGTTATGCCCCTTGAAATAACTTTTCTTAAGTTAAGTCCCCTCGCTATATATATATATATATATATATATATATATATATATATATATATATATATATATATATATATATATATATATATAAATGATAAGATATTAAAATATTAAATTTTAGTAAGTAAATAGCTGATTGTACACTAACAAACTATGACAGTTGGATGCACGGAAATGAGAAGAAGACGTGTAGAAAATTGCATCTCAATCGTGAACGCATAAATAACGGACATACATACAGACATACATCGTCTTTTATATATATATATATATATATATATATATATATATATATATATATATATATATATATATATATATATAAGAGAGAGAGAGAGAGAGGGGGGGGAGAGAGAGAGAGAGAGAGAGAGAGAGAGACAGAGAGAGAAATAAACATATGTTCGTAGCCTTCAAGGTTCGGATATACAGACACCTGATGCACGATGGTAAGGTACTTCGAGTGTGTTCTGTGGGAGGAGATTGAACCAATTAATTCAGTTTCCTCGCACGATCACATTTATTAAAGCCATAATTAATTGTATACTGCACCCGGTCGACCACGACAGTGGTAATTACAGGACAGATTATATATTTGTGTGTATTTATGTGCGTGTGTGTGTCTGTCTGTGTGTGAGTACATCTGTTTGTGTTTTGTGTGTGTGTGTGTGTATGAGTGCGTCTGCCTGTGTCTGTTTGTGTGTGTATGTATGTGTGTGTATGAGTATGTCTGTCTGTGTCTGTGAGTATGTCTGCTTGTTTGTCTCTGTGTGTGTATGAGTGCGTCTACCTGTGTCTGTTTGTGTGTGTTTGTGTGTGTATGTATGTGTGTATGAGTATGTCTGTCTGTGTCTGTGAGTATGTCTGCTTGTTTGTCTGTGTGTGTTTGTGTGTGTGTCTTTGTGTCTGTGCATCTGTGTGTGTGTGTGTGTGTGTGTGTGTGTGACTGCTTGTATGTCTGTCTGTATCTGTGTGTATCTGTGTGTATCTGTGACTATGTGTCTGTCGTGTCTGTGTGTGTGTGTGTGTCTGAGTGTATCTACCTGTGTGTGTGTGTGTGTGTACGCGCGCGGCTGTGTGTATGTATCAGTGTCTGTGTATGTGTTCGTGTGTGTGTGCCCGAGTGCGTGTGTGTGCGTGCGTGCGTATGTGTGTGTGTGTGTGTGCGCGCGTGTGTGGGGGGGGGGGAGAAGGAGGAGGAGGAGGAGGACGGGAAATTGTTCAGACAAACTGTATACGAATAACGTTAACATACAGAGTGATAAATCTAAGAGGCGAACACAATGTAAACTAAACTTCCAGCGCCGGAAGTAATAGAGAAGACGCGGGTGAAGTATGGGATACAATGTTTACAAGTGAGCGATAAATCTCGCTTCCGTTAGGACAGAGTGTGCAAGAAGACGCCATTCTTGGCTTCCTGTGGCAATGCCCGTTTAATTAGGTGTGGTGAGACGGTGTCCACGTGAATGGAGATAGTCAACGCGTCTGCTTCATTATCTATATTTGAATAACGAAGACACAAACAAGTGATTGCACGATTTATTTCCTGGCATATTTCTCTGCATCTCGTCAGGTACATACTGCAGAAATCACACAACTTACGTGAATTAACTATATAAATCCTTCAAACTGAAATATACACATGTTCGCACAGTAATGTCGATTGTCTACCACGGTAATTTTAAACTGACTAACATGTCTTTCTGCTTGCACAAGGACGGCTTACGATGGTTGATTATTATAGCTTCAGCAAACTTTAACAATCGACTACTTTGTATGTTGAACAACACACAGAAGACACTGTTTCTTTCAACCACGTGACCGCTCTCGAGCACATGTCTCCCGACCGATGAAGCTGGACTGTTCCGGTGTGTCGGCCTGCCTAGGCTACCATCTTCTGTGTGTAGTATCTTGTCCAACCAATTCGGAATGTGTTCCGAAACCCTGTAATGTAACTGTCGCTCAGTTCTGCCTATGTAGATGACCTCGCCTCATTATCTATACTCAACTTCCGTGACAGTGACCGCTGGATTAGCCATGTTTGACGTCTCGTGACAATGTCCGCTGTGTCAGCTCTTCTCAGCAATATCACATCGACAGTGTCCGCTGGATTAGCTCTTTTAACAATGTCACGTGATACTTTCCCCTGGATTAGCCATACTTAAGCGTCTTGTGACAATGTCTGCTGGATTACACAAATTCAGCTCCTGTGACAGGGTCCAGCGGATTAGCTATACCCAGCTTCCAGAGACAGTGTCCGCTGAATAAGGTATACCGAAAATTCCGTTACAGAGTCCGCTGGAATAGACACAGTCAGAACCTGTAACATTGTCCCCAGGATTAGATAATCACAACTTCCAGAGACAGTATCCCCTATATTAGATATTCTCAGCTTCCAGAGACAGTGTCCCCTAGATTAGATATAATCAGCTTCCAAAAACAGTGTCCCCTAGATTAGATATACACAGCTTCCAGAGACAGTGTCTACTACATTAGATATACTCAGCTTCCAGAGACAGTGTCCCCTAGATTAGATATACTCAGCTTCCAGAGACAGTGTCCCCTAGATTAGATATACTCAGCTTCCAGAGACAGTGTCACCTAGATTAGATATACTCAGCTTCCAGAGACAGTGTCCCCTAGATTAGATATACTCAGCTTCCAGAGACAGTGTCACCTAGATTAGATATACTCAGCTTCCAGAGACAGTGTCCCCGTGATTAGATATACTCAGCTTCCAGAGACAGTTTCCCCTAGATTAGATATACTCAGCTCCCAGAGACAGTGTCCTCTAGATTAGATATACTCAGTTCCCAGAGACAGTGTTCCTAGATTAGATATACACAGCTTTCAGAGACAGTGTCCCCTAGATTAGATATACACAGCTTCCACAGAGAGAGAGAGAGTCCTCTAGATTAGATACACTCAACTTCCAGAGACAGTGTCCCCTAGATTAGATATACTCAGTTCCCGGGGACAGTGCCCAGTGATTTGCGATAATTAGCACCCTGCGAAGGTGTCTAAGTGGTTCACTTACTTTGCTTCCGGTGACAGTGTCATCGTGATTAACCATTGCCAGCTTCCTATGACATTAGCCGTCTGATTAGCAGCAGTTAAATTTCCGTGACAATACCTTATAAGCAGCAGTTATATTCCCGTAATAATACCTGATTAGCAGCAGTTAAATTCCGTGACAACACCGTATAAGCAACAGCAAGATTCCGGTGATAATTCCTGATTAGCAGCAGTTAGATTCCCGTGGCAATATCTGATTAGTAGCAGTTAAATTCCCGTGACAATACCAGATTAGTAGCAGTTAGATTCCAGTGACAATACCTGATTAGCAGAAGTTAGATGCCCGTAACAATACCTGACTAGTACCAGTAGATTCTCGTAACAAAGCGTGATAAGCAGCAGTAGATTCCCGTAACAATGCGCGATTAGCAGCAGTTGATTCTCATAACATTCGCGATTAGTAGCAGTAAATTCCCGTAACAATGCACGATTAGAAACAGTATTTTCCCGTAATAATGCGCGATTAGTAACAGTCGATTCACATAACAATGCCTGCTTAGCAGCAGTTAGATTGCCGTGACAATACCTGATTAATTTTTTTTCGCATATCCTTTACAGGACATCGCTGTCAACATCAGCATCTTTCAGCTGTCTGTTGATTTCTTGGCAAGATTACGCTCAGTAGTTTGCCATTGCTTTCTGAGCGGCCGGCTCAGTTATCCCACAGGTCATCAGCGGGGGTGGAACCGCTTCCAGCTCTCGCCCGCTACGAGACTCTGCGTGATAACGGGATTACGGAGAAAGTGTTGTAACCCCTCGGCCAGAGAGACCGGCAACACCTGATTAGCAGTAGATAAATTCCCGTGACAATACCTGATTAGCAGCAGTTAAATTCCCGTGGTAATACTGGCCGTATCATATAAGTACGGGACAGTGAACATATCTTACTACAACAACTATCGTAGAGCAGTGACTTCTTATGATTTATGTCTTCCTCATCCTCATCGTGTTCCATTTCGGTAAGCGATGGCAGTCATAGTTCACTGTCTCAAACGATCCACATACTCTCACACCAGGAATGTTTTTATTTATATCGTATGCCATCTGAATAGACATCCGCATATATTTATTTCTATTTGGAGGGTTCTATGTTTTCGAGTCGAAAGTATATTTCTTGGCAGCTTTGAGTTTGTGTAGTATAACTTTTACATGGATACGATGAGAAAGATCCAACGGAATGGAAATATACTTTCTGATGAAAATGCAAAGAATGTCATGAGATTCTATGCATTTTCATCGGAAATCAAATTGCCTGCGGACAGAAAACAAATGAAAAATTCCCAGAAGAAACAAATGAAAATCGTAAACTCATTCTCCGGGAAGGTTAACATTGTCAACAAATGCCTGAAGAAGTCGGATGTGACGGCTGAAAGGTGCAAATATCGCAGAACTTCTATAAACAGGCACAACGCAATCACATCCAAAACAACATTCCAGACGAACGAAGAAGAAGAAGAAATTAGGCGTAGATAATTGGGATGTTTTGGAACAAAAGGAACAAATAAACTGGGAAACTTGGTGACAAATGGCATGATGAAGAGGAAAAGAGCCAGTGATTGGCAGTAAGATAATCGAATCGCTTGAGCAAATGATATAATTGAGACAAGAACTTCAAGCTAATCCAAGACATGTGAGATGGCGAAACGTGACAGCCCACGCTAAATGGCATGGCACATGATGATGATGAATATAACCTTGAAAATTCGAGCCATCTGATGAGTGGCATTGCTTTATGTCTGGGAAATGTCCATGTCGAAGAGGTCAAGCTGTCATGTCTCGGGCTATGAAAGTCTTATGTTCGTTTTCTGACTGCGTCCTTCAGACCACTCGTGTATATTCTTTTCCAGACACCCCTTGGGGGTCATCGACCACGCTACGGAGTTCGTGCTTCCTGTGATGCTCTCGACAGGCTGCCTGTCTGTCTGAAGTCGGTCCTTCCACCTTTAACATTTGCAGCATAATATTTATGTCTACAATTTATTTGATTGCAGACACACATTCGCTTAAAGTTATAGTGATATATATATATATATATATATATATATATATATATATATATATATATATATATATATATAATCTCATCTCATCATGTTCCTCTTGTACCTTGCGGTGTCGAAGTGAAGTATAAACATCGTGAGAGTGGGCTTCATATATCGATATTCTCAAGGACTCTGCTATTCCCTCCGTCCAACGTTTACGTGGTCGGCCTCTTCCTCTGATTCTATCTGGTCTGTACATCATTGCTTGTTGTGGTATGCTGTTGACTGGTAACCTATTTGCATGGCCAAACCATTTGACTTGCTTCTTTCTAATAAAATCTAGTGCTGCTTTAACTCCAACTTTAGTTCTGATTTCTTAATTTCTGATCTTATCTCGTCTTGATACGTTGAGTATTCTTCGCAGGAACCTCATTTTTGTTGTGATTTTTCTTTTCTCTTTTTCTGTTATTGTCCAGGTTTGGCATTGGTAGCATAGAGTTGGTAGGAAGATTGTGCTAAAAAGTGCTTTCTTAGTTGTTATTGATACATGTTTGTTCTTTAGTATTGGTGCCATTTGTCCAATGAGTTGATTTGCCTTAGTGCACCTATTTTCGATCTCGTCTTCTGATCTGCCATTTGATGACATTATACTTCCTAGGTACTTGAAACTCTTTACTTGTTTCAATGGATGTTCGCTTAGGTGAATTGTTGTTGTTTGTTCTTCTTTAGTTATAGTCATTATGTCAGCAACTCAGCTTTGACAGGCACACATGGATTCTTCTTTTGTACCACACGAATGATAACTCGCACGTCGTACAAAAGGATATAAATTTATTTGGGACTAGTTAAATGATGGCTCTGAGAGCTGACAATCACATCAACATATACATTATTACAATAGTACGTTATAACACTATTTATGGTCCTAACTACGGTATTAGTCTAAGCCTAAGTCTACTGTCCTCTAAACCACACAGTATTCAAAGCGAATACACCGATCCGTCCTCTACGCTGTCATGTCCTCGTCTGCTTGACTTTCGTGGCGTGTCCAGCCACGAGCAGGTAACCCTTCGTGCGTCAGCAGGTTTGCGTGCAGGTATTCAAGCACGCGTTTAGTAACTTGTCAATAGCTTACTCTTCTTAGAGTTACTACTATTAATGGACACTCCTCGTGGTAATGGTTTCCCCACTCTAACCTGGGTAACTCCTGATCATGTCCTGACGTGTCCTTTTTTAGGACACGTGTGTGTCCAGTTGAAGAACTGTTCACAGTTCTCCATGCGGCTTCTGTCCCTTCTATTCCCCATTTCCTAGATAGGGATGCTCTCTCTATCCTAACTTAGTCCTCTTCCTTAGTTTTACCCTTCTCTTCTCTATCTGCCTAAATGCAGCACTTTGACAGGCTCTCCCTCCGTCTGTGTTGCGTTACAAGCTTTGAGCTTATGGGTGTAACGCAATTGGTTATCTAAAACAAAAAATTAGGTCTGTCTAATTTTGTCAAAGGCTGCATGAGCTTGCTAACTATGTTCTGGGTATAGCACAAGATCTCTACTCTCCCCTGTCACACTGTTGTATCACTTCACTTGGCTATTGATTATCACACCACACTAGTACAGTTGGCTAGAGCCCTTGCTCATTCTAAAATTATACTGTTGGGAGTTGTGTGAACCGGAGCCGTTGTCTTCAAAGACCTACCCCTCAAATCGCCAATTTACTGACGACCCAAACAAATTGTCCCTATTATGGGTACAATAAATGAATAATATTCATGCTCCCATATAATATATACTCCAACTTGTATACATGCTTTGTGTGCTAATGTTCACCTATCTAGCTTCCGCTCGTGAAGAAATCTTTCAGTGTTAAACTAGGGTTTCGGAAGTTTGTAATTTCCCCTGTTGAAAGTTATTATGCCCCTTTGCACGTAATGATGTATGCATCTTTATTTGTTAGTTTTTATGTTTGGTTGCGTGTTTGTATTTAACTAATGTGTGCTTAAATTACCAACATGTGTGTATGTTTATAATTTACATGTATGTTATCTTTCAAACGCCGTAAAACGGTTTACTGTAGTCACAAACGAGTGTGTAAGGCTGATTTATGACTACTCGCCCGGTTTAAGAAGCTTAAAATATGTTTCCTATCACTATAATGAAAGTATGGCAACTACACGGATAAAAAACGAACAACACATTTTGTCACATAGATTGACACGGACGAACTACAAAACCTCATGTCGTGCGGCAAACAATCCGCAAAATGTCCCATTCCTCCTTATTTATTCCATTCACTCATTCCCTTTCACACTTCTTTCATCCACGCTTTCATTCCACACTGGTTTAAAAAGGCGTTATGTTATTAAAATACTGTTATAGAAAATGAATGACAAAATATATTTAAAATAAATAGTTGGCTCAATTTAGAACAGTTTTAGAGCCAAATGACTGTGCCGTATATCTGCACCGGTCATTTCTATACAAAAATTTACATGATTGTAAGGATTGTTTACTACCAATCCTGAGGGTAATGATTACTATAATTAATCTAATCTAAGTTGGTGTGCTGAGCTACGCTAACTAAGGGAAATAATCTAACTAAATGAAAAAAATAGAGTGAAATGTGTTAGTTACCTTAATGTGTGTTTCTAAATGTGATGTTATAAATTCTAAATGAAAGTATAAGTGTAAATAATGTTTCATTTAACTAAACTATATGAAAAATGTGTTTAAATGATGATGTATTAATGTTGTGTATACTAAGTTTAAGAATACGATATAATGAATTGACATGTATGATTTTCTAAATTAGTGTAGATGAAGTTTAACTCCTAAATGTTACTATTTTGTTATTAAACTATTGTAAGGATGGTTTTGAACATTCTATTACAACTACAAAAGTTATTATATTAAATGCAACTGTCATAAAAACATGTTATGATACATATCACATACATTTCTAACTATACAATAATTACATTAACTACTTCCAGGTGTGTTGTTGGAGTCGCGTTCTCTGTTGAATCTCGTTGAAATAGAGTAATATAGACAACGTCTCATATACACGCGCTCGTCCTGGGTAAAGTTAGAATACAGTTCTACTCACTGGTTACATGTGATGATGGCGTAGACATCTTCTAACGTTTCTGTCCTTTCCTACTCATAATGACACAGTTCGTGCTAGTTAATTTAAGGCGATTCACCATTCTAAGAGCACAAAAGTGTTTATCAATACACGTTTTGGACACAGATTACTTAAAGTGTCGATGAATGACGTGCTGTAGAATCGCTCCTCTCATTTACATCGGGTATCTCTATCTGAGAAGGTCGGCTAAGTGTGTCTGCAAGTAAGTTCATCTTTCCCTTTATATGTTTAATAGTGAACGAGTAGTTCTGAAGAATCAAAGACCACCTATATATTCTGTTATTCTTGTGGACTCCAGATTCCATAACTGTCATAGGCGAATTATCAGTTTCGATGATAAAATGGGTGCCCGCTAAGAATCGGTGAAGCTTTCGGACACAATATATGATACTTAAGGCTTCTAATTCAGAGACTCCATACCTCGACTCAGCAGGTGTAATCTTACGGCTTACATAAATGATTGGGTGGAAGGTTTCATCATAGAACTGGCCTAGTACCTCAGCGATTGATATAGCGCTTGCGTCTGTACGAAGAAAATACGTAAGGCTTGGATTAGGTAAGCACAATATTGGTACAACGCTAAACATTTGTTTCAATTTTGATAATGCATCAATTAAATCTGCATCTTTTACATTCAATTTTACAGATGATTTCAATACATTGGAAAAAAACACTGGTAATCTCAGCTAAATTAGGTATGAACTTGTTGTAGTAATTTACTAGACCAAGTAAGCTTCTAACCTGCTTCTTGGTCGTTGACATTGTTAGATTTAAGATTTTTGTTACGATCTTATCATCTGTTTTAAGTTGGCCTCTCGTGATGGTATGGCCAAGGAAGTCAATTTCTTCCAGACCCAACTCAACTTTTATTGGTTTTACAGTAAGACCAAACAGTCTCAATCTCTCGAAGACGTGTCGCAGTTTCTGTAGATGCGTTGACCAGTCTGCCGTATGAACACATATATCGTCAATGTACGTCTCCGTATTCGTAACTCCATGAAGAAGATCCCTAGTTAGTCGAACAAAAGTGGCTGGAGCATTACGAAGGCCAAAAGGAAGGAATTGCCACTCATAAAGACCTAAAGGTGTTGAGAATGCAGTGAGATGAATAGAAAGTTTCTGCATTGGGACTTGCCAATATTCCTTCGTTAGGTCAAGTTTAGAAAAGATTCTAGAGGTTGACATGTTGAGAATCAGATCTTCGCACGATGGGATTGGCTCTGCGTCTACCTTGGTAATACTATTTAACTTCCGATAATCGACACAGAGGCGAATTGTTAAGTCCTTTTTCCTCACTAGGACAATAGGAAAAGAATATTCTGACTGCGAATTTTGGATTATGCCACTCGACTCAAGACTAAGGATTTCCTTGTCGAGTTTTTCCCGGTAACTTAACGGGATGGAATAAGGTTGGCATTTGATAGGGGTGTAATCAGACAGAATAATGGAGTGTTCGATCCTGTCAGTCCTACCTGGAATGTCAGAAAAAATGTCCCTGTATTCTGTCACTAACGTTATTATCTCTCGTCTTTGCTTGTCTGTAAGTTTCGGTTCTATCCGTATGCTATCAATTGTCGTAGTCGTGTCTACCGCCGGAACTGGTAGTTCCATGTCGTCGTCCTCTATCTGATTCAGTACTGTGGTGGTACTAAGTGCGTGTTCTGTTTGCTGACTAAGTGTATCTGCGATGTCGTCGTCTTCTGTCACACTAACTAGTGTAGTTGCGTTGTGTACGTCTGTCGTCTGGTTGCTTTGTGTAGATGCAATCTGTTCGTCTGTCATCTGTTCTTCTTGTCGTGAAAAGTAAGGCTTCAGCATGTTGATATGAAATATCTTTCATTTTTGGTTTATCGATATTTCATAATCGACATCTGATATCTTTCGTACCACTTTGAATGACCCTTGCCATGAAGTTAACAATAGGTTACGTTTATCTGGTAATAGAAGTAGCACCTCCTGTTCAGGTTCGAGGTGTATGGTTTTAGCATCTTTGTTTGCATAATGGCGGTAGATCTGTCCTTTTCTCTCCAAAGATGACTTGGCTAATACACACGCTTTCATAATTTTGTCGTGTGTTTCTGTTACCATCTCGTAAGGTTTTACCGGGGTTGGACTATCTGATGTATTAGTAATTAGCTGATGGTAAATAGTTAGGGGTCCACGTGGGTTCGCCCCATAAACTAATTCAAATGGAGAGAAACCCGTACTCGAGTGCGGAATTTCTCGATAGGCGAACAGCTCTGTTGGTAACAGTGTATCCCAATCAGATGGGTTTTCTGCTGTCACCTTAGCCAGCATGTGTTTCAGGTCCCCGTTAATCTTCTCTATGATTTCATTGCTGGCAGGGTGGTAGGCGGTCGTAAAATGTTGCTTAATTCCTAGCATTTTTGTAAGGGCTTGCGTAGCAGCCGATATAAACTGAGTACCACGGTCGGATAAAATGGTTCGAGGGAATCCGAATCGTGAAAACTGGTGCAAAAATACATTAGCTACATCTTTGGAGGTAATATATTTTACGGCTACCGCCTCAACCCATCTTGAACAAAGGTCCACCAAAGTTAATATGAATCGGTTTCCTTTGTTCGACACCTGATTTAGGGGTCCAACAATATCCATCGTTACACTTTCAAACGGTCTAGAGGCCAATGTTGAAGGTTGGACCTCAGCTGTTACACAAATATCAGATAGTAAATAATTTTTAGTCTACCATTCTTTCAGCTATAAGAACGCAAATGTGGTATGGTTGATATAAATGATATGACTGATATGATTGAATGAATGAATCGTCAATGATTTGTCAAATGTCAGTCAATGTCGTCTTGTCTTCGCTTTCTGATGTCTCTGACTGAGGTAACCTTTCTGGTTGTAATCTGCACACTAGTCTAATTTTCCCTGTACTTTTGACATGGTATTATTTCGTCGGTAAGTTTACTGGATAATTAACACAAAAATATAAGATCTTCAAAAATAATCGTCAAAAATAAATAAAGATAATTAGAATAAGGAAAATAATCCCACCATAATTCCTGTTGGCACTCTTATTGAGTTAATCATAATTAATGAAAAAGAAGTATACACAAAATAATGATCGCACTGCTGTTTAACATCGCTTTCACAACATTTCACTGTGAGCGCGGTGCGTCATTTTCATAGGTCGGTTTCATGACCTCAAAAATCGATAATGTCACAATCGTTGTTTGGGTGAAATACATTGTTACAAGTTCACGCCAAATATAGTATTTATATATAGTTTTACTATGGATCACATATAATCTTACTTTCAAATACAATATTTAAGTGGGTAAATGGTTGAAAAAATTTTGTGCTTGAACATGGTTCAAGCCCCACTTCTGACACCAAATATAATCCTGCCTGTCAGCAACTCAGCTTTGACAGGCACACATGGATTCTTCTTGTGTACCACACGAATGATAACTCGCACGTCGTACAAAAGGATATAAATTTTTTTGGGACTAGTTACATGATGGCTCTGAGAGCTGACAATCACATGGAACATATACATTATTACAATAGTACGTTATAACACTATTTATGGTCCTAACTACGGTATTAGTCTAAGCCTAAGTCTACTATCCTCTAAACCACACAGTATTCAAAGCGAATACACCGATCCGTCCTCTACGCTGTCATGTCCTCGTCTGCTTGACTTTCGTGGCGTGTCCAGCCACGAGCAGGTGACCCTTCGTGCGTTAGCATGTTTGCGTGCAGGTATTCAAGCACGCGTTTAGTAATTTGTCAATAGCTTACTCTTCTTAGAGTTACTACTATTAATGGACACTCCTCGTGGTAATGGTTTCCCCACTCTAACCTGGGTAACTCCTGATCATGTCCTGACGTGTCTCCTTTTAGGACACGTGTGTGTCCAGTTGGAGAACTGTTCACAGTTCTCACTGCGGCTTCTGTCCCTTCTATTCCCCATTTCCTAGATAGGGATGTTCTCTCTATCCTAACTTAGTCCTCTTCCTTAGTTTTACCCTTCTCTTCTCTATCTGCCTACATGCAGCTCTTTGACACACTACCTCTGTTTTCCTTGTGCTAATTTTCATGTTATGTTCCCTACACATTTCGTTTAGACTATTCATGTGGTCTTGTAATTCAGCTTCTGATTTTGCTATTAGTGCTTGGTCGTCCGCAAACTGGAGTTCTCTAATGGTTAGATTTGCAGATGGTTCTTCTTCTGTGTTCTCGTCATGCGGTATTCTTGCTGTCTCTGCTTGGCTGGTTTCTTTACATATGTTGTCTATATATGTTATGAACAAGAGAGGGGACAGGACACAACCTTGTCGTACTCCAGTTCTTATGGTGAAGGGTTCTGAGTGTTCTCCGGTTGCTTTCACTATGCATTCACTGTTGTTGTATAAACTTCTACATAGGTTTGTTAGATGTGTACTCACTCCATATTGTTTAAGGATTTCCCACAGCTTGTTTCTATCTCCTCTATCGAATGCCTTTTCTTGGTCGACAAAGGCTAAGTAGAGTGTTTCATTGAAATCGATTTATTTTTCTATAAGTTGTCAAAGAGCAAAAATGGCATCTGTGCATCCTTTGTTTTTCCTAAATCCAAGTTGTGTTTCGCTTAGCTCGGGTTCTAAAGTAATTCGTAATCTTTTTTCAAGAATTTTGCAAAATATTTTCCTAGTATGACTCAACAGTGAAATGCCTCTGTATTGTGTGCAGTCTCTTTTGCTGCCTTTGTTTTTCCTAACTGGGATAATTATGGCGTTTCCCCAGTCTCTTATTTCTGTTGGGTCAAAATGTTCTCCTCTGGTTCGCATTGCACGTATCTTTTCGTAGAAGTTTCTAGTTGCTTCCTTGTAGTTTTTATTTAGGGTTTCTCCATACTCTTCCCAGTCTTTTTGTTTTCCCTCTTTACTATTCTACTCACATGTCTTCTCGCTATTCTATATTCTGATGTCTCTGACTTGCTCTTCAACCACTTTTTATATTTTTCCTTTTTGTCTTTTACCGCTTTCTTTACTTCTGCGTTCCACCAACTTGTTATTTTCTTTATCCGTTTTTTGTGTTTTTTCGTGGTTCCACATGTTATTTTTGCAGTATTTAAAATGCTTGATTTGAACATCTCCCATTCTTCTTCCACTGTTTTTCTTTCTATAGATAATATTACAAAGAGTTCAGTTAGTTCTTTCTCATAATTTTCCCTTACTGCCTCGTCTTTAAGGTTTTTTAAGTTTACTGATTCGCATGGCATGTATTTTCCTTCTCTTTGTTTTCTTCTTCTGATATAAATATATATATATATATATATATATATATATATATATATATATATATATATATATATATATATATATATATATCCATGATGTTGCTTATCCTTATTTTCTAAATTAACATACGTAATCATAGCCCGGCATGGAACATAATGATAATGTTTCCACATAAAGCTAATTTCTCTATATTCCATTTCTTCGGTTGACAGAATTACGTCGGTCTTTTCCTTATTGTTTAGATGAGTGATCTTGTGACGCATTCAACTATCAATATGAAATAACACAAAGTAATGCAGCTTTTCAGAACAAAATTACGAAAAACACAGCACGTTGCGGCGACCAGCCTTCATCACCCTAACAAATACATAATCACAACACAGCATCTAATGACGGAGAAGACCCTCCAGTGGCATAAGAAAGGGATGAGAAAAATTAAAAGATGAAGAAAAACAATGAAAACAATGAAGAGCGTTAGTTTTCTTAGCTCTCTTTCATACATAATATCCGATATTAATATTTATCTATACATCCTACATTGGGCGAGTTGGTGTAATGACTAGGGTGTTACGCTGCTAAATGGCATGTGTGCGTTCCAGCGAGGGTTCGATGCTTGCTCTCGTCGTTCGTTACGAGAGGGAAATACTGGCCACCTATCTTCCCAGCACTAAGGCCTAGTTACAACGGAAATGAGATTCCCTAGAAGAATATTCAACGTATCAAGAAGAGAGAACATCAGAAATTATGAAATGAGGACTAAAGCCGACACGTAAACGATGGACGGAGGGAGTAGCAGAGTCCATGTGAATATCGATACATGAAGCCCATAAGCGGACACTCTCCTGCTGTTTATATTTCACCGTTACACCGCAAGGTACAAGAGGAATAAGATGAGATGAGATGAGATGAGATGAGACTAAAGTGAGGATAATATCAGCGCTAGATTTAATTAGACAACAGTACGTGTAATGGTACGTGGAATAACTAGGCTACCAACTAACAATGTACCACAACAAGCACTAATACACAGATCAAATGGAACCTGAAGAAGAGGCCGACCATGTAAATGATGTACAGAGGGAATAACTCAGTCCATTGGAATCTCGATACATGAAGCTCATAAACGGGCACTTTCCCGCTGTTTTTGCTTTACCTCGACACCGCAAGGTACAAGTGGGACAACATGGTATGAGATGAGATGAGATGAAATGGGATGAAATGAATTGAGATTAGATGAGATGAGATGGGCTGATGAGATAAGATGTGTAGAGATAATGAGACTCAGACCTAAATAATGTGATATCCCAAACACTACACATACCCCCAGCAGGTGACTGCTACCAGACTTATTTGTCACGGGAGTCGCGATGGCGTAGTGGCTTGACGCCCGCCTGTCGTCACGGTGATCACAGGTTGAAATCCGTACTGAGACTACCGGTTGTCTTGGGTTTTCTTTGCAGATCCTATCACGCGACGAGCAACCCAGAAAATGCCATAGGGTTGGTTTGCTGTCACAAGAAGATCACCATATCTAAAGAAAGAGGGAAGGCAAAGTATGGAATTCACACACAGTTTCCTGTTGAAGAAATATGTATACTGGTATCTAAGAAATTACTGCTGTCGGAAGACTTCCTAAGACAAAGATAAGAGACTTCCTAAATAGACAGTGTATTCAGCAACTGAAAATACTTTCACTGCTTTCCCTGTACAGTGAAAGTATTTTCAGAAATATTGAAAATATGGAAGGAATCAACATTGGGGGACGATGCATCAATAACATTAGATATGCAGATGATACGGTCTTTATTGCAGACAATGAACAGGACCTGGAACATTTAGTAGATGCGGTTGTTACACAGTGAACAACTAGGGTTAGAATTAAACTGTAAAAAGACACAGATTATGGTCGTCACTAGGAAGAACGAAATACCACAATGTAATATACAAGTAAATGGGAATATTCTTCAACAAGTGAATAGGTACAATTATCTCGGAACAGTAATAACATCTGATGGGAGATGCCTTGAAGAGATTAGATCAAGAATCGCCATGGCAAAAGTAGCCGTTAGCAAGATGAACAACATACTGACCAATAAAAAGATGTCAATTGAAACGAGAAAAAGAGTGTTGAGATGCTACATAGAACCTGTACTTTTATATGTATGTGAAGCTTGGAAAATGAGCAGTCAAGCTGAAAAACATCTGATGGCTATAGAAATGTGGTTAGTTAGTTAGTTAGTTAGTCCACAGATCATCCTCACTGCACATCGAACCATTCAGTCCATAAGTGCTCGGATCCCCGCCTCAGCAAATCCAGTAGCGTGTAGCGGCTAACGACGCCAGTTCTGTGTTGGTTTATAGAAATGAGGTTTCAGAGGAAAATGCAAAGAATACCATGGACAGACAGAAAGACCAACGAACAAGTCCTTCAAGAAGCAAATGAAGATTGTAAACTGATTAGAATCATTAGACGTAGACAGTCAAAATTTTTTGGGCATGTTATGTGAAGAAATGAATTGGAGAACTTGGTGACAACTGGCAAGATCGAAGGGAACAGACCAAGGGGAAGACCTAGAAGCAAATACATGGATGTCTTGGCTTCGTGGCATGGTCGAGACAGAAACTCGGAGCTGATCCACGACTCTGGTGATCGAGTGAGATGGCAGAACATGACCGCCCACGCTTACCGGCATGGCACATGATGGATGGATGGATTCAGCAACATGACTGCCTGTGAGATCCTATCTAAACGCATGGACTTTCCAATTTGTGTGGTTAACTAATGTAGTGCCAAATAAACAGTAGCATTGGACCACATGACAAAGTATTATAATGTACACGTCAGTTCACTGAGTACCATGTACTGACAGAAAAACCAATGAGCAAGCCCTACAAGAGGCAAATGACGAATGAAAACTGATTAGAGAAAGTAGACCTAGGCCTAGGCAGTCGCATTTTTGTTTTCTTTTTTCACGTTATGAGAAGAAATAAACTAGGCAACATCTGGTAGATTGGAGAGAAAAATAACAAGAGGAGGACAAAAAAGTAAATATATGAATGGATTGACTACATGGCATGATCGGGACAAAAACACACAGCTGATTCACGACGTTGGTGATCGTGTAAGATTGCGAAATATGACTGCACATGATGATGGTGATTCAATAAGCATTAAAATTGCAGAATATACCGAGAAATGAAACGAATAACATGATGACCCTAGTATGACCATATATCTCCTTTGTGTCTAAATGGGAGGTCATATTTGGGGATATATTATCTGTCGGCAATAAATCTGTTAAATATAAAGTATTCGCTGGCATCATACTTTATTTCCCCGTTTTAGGTTATACTGCTGATTTATGGGACTTGAGTAAATCCAAGTTACTTCTCAGACATTCACTGACAATGAACACTGTTAACATAAATAGGTACAATGGTACGTCGGGTTACGAACTTAATTCGTTCTAGAACTCGGTTCGTAACCCGAAAAGTGCGTAACCCGAAACATTGAAATCAATGAAATAGAGACAATCAGTTTCATGATGAAAGAATCGTTCTTTTTTTTTTATTAACATCCGGTCGTTTACCTGACAAAACGCAAAGACAAAACGTATACTTCACGTATTAAATAAAGAGAAAGAAAACAACCAAAAAAAAATTGAATGTTAAATTTAAAAAAAAAGAATTATTCTATCTCCCTTACTAAGAAAACGATCATGGGAAATTTCTCATTTTCTTTGCTATTTTGAATCATTAGTTTCATGAGTTTCTTGTCGCTGTTTCTTGGCAGCCGACTGGAAATCTTTCTGCACCAAGAAACTATCAAGGGAAATTTGTTGCTTCCTTTGGTAGAGAATCTTTCTGAAGTGGGCAATCGCGTTATCATACATCGGGTTTACTGCCCTGTTAGCAACAGGTTTGTTTGGATGATGGCTCACAATAAAGCCTTCGACGTTTGCCTAATTGCTGCAAATTTCTTCAATCCTAGAAATTGAAACGGTCATTGGCTCCTCATCATCGGACGACTGATCCGCCTTTAATGTCTTTAGCTTTTCATTCTGAAGATCCACAAGCTAATCTGTAGTGTGCCCCGCAGTGCTTTCTCCTCCTGGATGATAAAGGCCCTCTTTGGCATTTTCCTCCAGAAGATGTCCGTTTCATCGCAATTAAAGACTTGTTGTGGAACAGGGTCTTCCTCTTTGATGATCTTATAAAATTCCAAATTGAACGCTTCTGCTTCTTTCTCGTTAGAACTTGCAGCCTCTCCGTGCCTAATGACGCTATGAATGCCACGTTTTTTTTTTTCAACTTTCAAACTAGCCTCGCATGGCTTTTAAATCGTTAGTCTCAGCACTTGTACCAAGCAATTTCGACAATAAATCACTGTGCAACAGCTTCGCCTTTTCACATATTATTGCCTTATTAACACTGTCTTCTGCAAGTTGCTCTACATTGATCCAGATCAAGAGAAGATTTTCAACTTTCTCTAAAATGTGATGTCTTTGCTTTTGCAGCTTAGTTACGCCTTTAGCTACATCAACTGATTTGAGTAACTCTTTGTTCTTTATGATGGTGGAGATAGTTTATTTTGCCATGTTGTGTTCATTAGCGATGTCATACACACGAACGCCATTTTCATATTTCATAATTATTTCCTTCTTTACCTTCTCTGTTATGCGTTTCTGCTTCCTAGCAGCACCACTACCGTTCTTCGAACTCATAATTGATGGGGTTAACAAGGAAAATAATGAAAGAGATAAACTGAACACAGTGACACCGCTAAGAAAATTTTACTGCTGTGTAGTAAGGCCAATGAAAGCGAGGCTGCGAACGCGTGCAAAACTAGGCTACTAGGCTAGCGCTGAGCGATGTTAGTACTGCGTCGCCTTCGTTTTTACTATACGCGATCGTTTGTCTCCAACGTTACACCTTGCTCTCTCTCTCTCTCTCTCTCTCTCTCTCTCTCTCTCTCTCTTTCTCTCTCTCACTCTCTCTCTGTCTCTGTCTCTCTCTATCTATCTATCTATCTATCTATCTATCTCTTTTTTTTTTAAATTTGTTCTACATACGAAGTGCAATGAGACTTTACAAACACCCTCTGTGTGTGCGTGCGTGCGTGCGTGTGTGTGTGTGTGTGTGAAATTGAACAGTATGAGATCACGGCTGGCGTGTGGTCACTAATGTGGGCACGTAACTTGTGTGGTCTCTGCCTGGTTCTGCCACTTCCAGCTCCAACTTCTACACTAACCACCGGGTGGTCTGCGCATGTCTTGGCTGATCAAATCATGTTGATACTCCAGCTCCAGTCACTAGCACTCATGTGTAACCCTGTTAGTGTTTTATTTGTCCACTTCTAGCTTGGAAAATGGACACAGCGGCTAGACATTAGTCGCTGCGGACGTGAATGGGCCACATAACACAATCGCTCCCAATCAGCCGCGGCAAGGAAAAGGAAATAAGCAAGAATCCTATAAACAGAGCTCTTCTGTGTGAGGCTGTGTCCTTAGGATCGTACTATTACAGATTCTGTAAATTAACAATCTAGACCTAATTGATGTTGACGTCTAGGAGGGAAATTGTGTTTTCTTTAACGTGTTATCTTTCGCTCGCTTTGAACTGAAGCGTAGTCCGCACATGTGGTACTCCACACACGGACTGCCATTAGCAGTGCGCTGAATTGAAATTTGTGTGTAGTTTAGTTTTCCCTATTACCCACGCAATTAGGCGTACCCACGCCCGACTTCTTAGGTAAGTGTATCTTACTTCTCCAAGTCAAGGACGAAAAGTAAATATTTAAGTCCAACTGGCCAGTGTAGAGCTTTAACCAACACCTTGGTATCAGCACACCGGATATTTAAGAACAAGCGCTCTTATCAATTTAGCTTTGCTGACATCCGAATTTAACCAAAAAACAACTATAAAAAAAAACAACTAACAAGCAATATATAATTATATGCAGAACACGGTACCGAAGGCCAGTACGTCACACAGGTCGAAAACGCCTAGATAAGGTACTAGAAAATGTCTTAGGAAGTAATGACAGGCGATGTGATACTGTCCAAAACAACCACCGACTGCCGATTGCTTTATACAAATATGGGTCTAGCACTGTATAGTCAATGCGCGTTAAGGAGTGTAAGACAATCTAAGACATTTCCTGGTTCTCATCGTAGACTGATAGTCTGTTAGCCCCGGCAAGTTTGAACATTTCAAGTCCGCCCTGGTGCGGATCGAATCTATGTTCACCAGACGGACAAGCAAGTGTCCAGCCACAGTGATGGCACATAAGAAATATGAGGTGACCACTACGTGAGAAGAGTTGGCTGCGTTTGCCCTTGAGGCAAGGATTTTATAAATTCAGTATAGGCAGTGGTGCCTGTGAAACGTATACTGTCACCAATGGTAACTATTTCCCATGGAGACAACCGTTATTTCTGTAACTGCTCGACAAAGGGTATGAGCTTCACAGTAGTTGGTTGGTTGGTTGGTTGGTTCGTTCGTTCGTTGGTTCGTTGGTTGGTTGGTTGGTTGGTTGGTTGGTTGGTGGATCGTCTGGAAGATTGAGTCTTAACTCTCAAATCCGATATTTTGGCGTTCATGTCATTTGAGAGCTGTAAATAGACACTCAATTGGCATCTGACAACATAACACAAACATGTTGTTCTCACGCAGTAATTAACTACATACTACACACTTATTGCAAATATACGATCATTGCAAGCAACAGCCGTGATGCAACTTTACTACACTGTGTATGCCTTCGTCATCATGTGTCCTGCCGATAAACGTCAGTGGTCATGGTTCGCAATCTCACACTGTCACCAGACCCTTGGATCATATCTGTGGCGTGTCCCTATTATACCATGCGACCAAGCCACCCAAGTACTGGTCTCTCTGCCTTCCTCTTGCCCTTTTCACATCAGTTTTGCCAGTTGTCTATATGTTATAAAGTTTATATATCCGTGCCCCAAAATACGCGTAACGGCTCTGCGGTTGTCATTTGGTTCTTATAGAACTTTCTCTTTAGTGTTTCTGTCCTCCCATTGTGTTCTTTAAACAATATAAAATGACACAAAGTAGTGCAGCTTAACATAACAGATTTACGATACACACAGGACGTTGCGGCGATTAGCCTTCATTAGCAAACAAACACATTCACAAACACAACATATATTCAAGGAGATCTCCTGTTACTACATCAAAAGGTGACGACAGAACGAGAAGAACAAAAGGATGAAAAAATGAAAGCAATGAAGAGAAAATGAGAATTGAAAAAAAAATGTTCATACTTAACTCACAGCTCAGATCCGCGAGTAACTCAGAATATCCCCGATGTATTCTTTTTATACCCAACCGACGGAGCGAGATGGAGGATGATGACAGGATGATAGGTGTTACGGTTCAGTGAGCACATAGAAAGAAGGGGGCGGAGGCAGGAGGGCAGGACGGCAATCTGTCCGGCAGGGGCATCCGAGCAATCTCAGTGGATGCAGTGACGAAGCCTGAGTGGGCGCAAGCATGATGATGGTACCTACCAAAACCACATTATGCACACATATATGTTGTTATGAGGCGAGTCCCAAAGTCTTCGTGGACTGATATGCGTGAGCGCACATACATACATATACACCGCTCAACAGACATTCATACACCGGTGTACATGGGCATGTGCAGGGTATATATAAGAC
This sequence comes from Cepaea hortensis, assembly GCA_963921405.1. NCBI lineage: Eukaryota > Metazoa > Mollusca > Gastropoda > Stylommatophora > Helicidae > Cepaea > Cepaea hortensis. The sequence continues at coordinate 35,716,388 of OY992887.1, read as the reverse complement.
TCTCTCTTCTTATGCTTCGTCAGTGCATCCACTGAGATTGCTCGGATGCCCCTGCCGGACAGGTTGCCGTCCTGCCCTCCTGCCTCCGTCCCCCCCCCCTTCTTTCTATGTGTTCACTGAACCGTAACACCTATCATCCTGTCATCATCCTCCATCTTGTTTACATTTTCGCAGTTCCACCCAATTTTATTCATGGTATTCTTTGCATTTTACTCAACAGCCATATACCTATCGTCATTAGATTTTTTTCACCTTGTCATCTTATTGTCCTTGTTTCACGTGCATATACGTATTTAGCTTCTAATATAGCCCTTCGACACATTTTCACACTGCAATTAACAGCATTTTAATAATGACTATTGATCATCTTCCAAAAGACTACCTATACCTTAGCGACATTAATCTAATCTCTATACAACACTCAATCATACGTTATGACTGTACCAAGACAGTTGTGCCGGTTCGCTGATTTAAGAATGAGCTACAGGGGATTAACCCTGTGTCTAACAGCAAGTGTAGTAAAAGTGAGTTAAGGGAGATGTCCCGTCTCATGAGCCGTGCTGGGTATATGGTAAACATAGAAGTAAAGGGCGGCTCTGGTCCATGTCATGAGCCGTATAGGGTATAGGGTAAACATAGAAGTGAAGGGCGTTGTTCCGTGTCATGAGCCGTGTTGGGTATAGGGTAAACACAGAAGTTAACGGCGCTGTGCCATGTCATGAGCCGTGTTGGGTATATGGTAAACATAGAAGTAAAGGGCGCTGTTCCATATCATGTGCCGTGTTGGGTATATGGTAAACATAGAAGTAAAGGGCGCTGTTCCATGTCATGAGCCGGTGCTGGGTATATGGTAAACATAGAAGTAAAGGGCGCTGTTCCATGTCATGAGCCGTGTTGGGTAAATGGTAAACATAGAAGTAAAGGGCGCTGTTCCATGTCATGAGCCGTGCTGGGTATAGGGTAAACCTAGAGGAGTAAATAGCCCTCTTACACGCCTTCGACGTACTGGGTGTATGGTTCTAACCCCATATTTGTAAAGACCATTCGTCACGTGACTGGAGATGTAGACAATATCACGCTGGCCGCTGTTATCATTTCCATGAACATTTCACTGCTACCATTGAGGCAGGGTCGAGTTGTGAGCTCAGTACTTGCATATTGTTATCACTTCCATGAACATTTCACTGCAACCATGAGGCAGGGTCGAGTTGTGAGCTCAGTTACTTGCATATTATGAACTCACTTTCTTGCATATTCTTTACGGAACACCGCAATCAACCCCAGAATGTTTGGTAGTTTGTGATTTCTTGATAGAAACTGGACATCGCGCCTCATAAAGCAGTAGAATACAGTATGTGAAGGCTTAACACGTCACAGCCCAACTACAGCATCTGCTATCGTACTAAGCAAAGTAAAGGCCCAGGTTACACACCTTCAGACGCACTTGGGGTTTGGTAGTAGACAAATCGCCGGGTTATGTGGTCAGTATCTTGTCTTCCCAAGACATTTTCTGGAACCCATTTTCTGGAACCAATTTTAAAACGGGTCGACCTAACAGCTTAGGTTAATTGTTTAAATTCAATCCCGCCCCGGTACGGATCGAACTCTTGACCACCAGGTCGGGAGGCGGGCGTCTAGCCACTACGATGCCGCGACTCCCATCGAGGTAGTGGCTTTGACGTTAATGGTTTCCCGGTGATCGGTTTATGTCCGATGAGGATTTGGTTTATGTCCGATGAGGATCGATGGAGGAGATGATGATCAGACAGTAATCACTGACGCCAAGAACAATAACCAGTGTTTAACCATCCAAAGAAAATTCTGATAGCATCTCATGCGAAAGTGGTATTCTGTTAAATAATAAATGTGTCACAAGAAGTTAGTGGTGTATCAATAAGATGTGATTACTCCAGCGACATAAAATTGAGGACGATAAAAGAAATGAAAAAAATGCGGTTGCGTAGGAAATGAAAACGATATTATATTACGGGGGTAGGAGTAAGAGTATAATATACAGCGCATATAAACAAGAGCGTGTGTGGAGAGACAGAGCAGGCAGAGAGTTACAAGGAATGACAGACAGAGACAGTGATAGAGGCAGAAAAATACAGAGAGGTAGAGATGGAGAGAGAGAGAGAGAGAGAGAGAGAGAGAGAGAGAGAGAGAGAGAGGAGAGAGAGAGAGAGAAGACAGAGAGAATTTACTCATTTCAGACAGTCAGTAAGATGGAGAGAAAGAGAGACAGAGACATGGAGCAAACGACAGAAACCAGAGGCCGGAGAATAAGAGGCATATAGAAAAACAGAGACAAAGAGAGACGGGAAAGGACAAAGAAAGACAGGGAGTGGGAGAATGACACTCATGAGAGATAACCTATAAGACACATGAGGCTAACATCAAATATTCATTATACGCCTCAAACTGCCGAAAGGGGTTCTTTACTTTCGGTGCTTGATAACGAACAAACAAACAAACAAACAAACAAAACAAATAACAATAGTCTTTGTGAACTTATCATTATCACGTGCTGTGCTATTATGATTTGCCATCTCAAAGATCATCGGAGTACTGGAAGAAGTCTGCATCACAACTCGTGTCCCGATCATGTCGTGTGGTTAAGCCATCCAGATACGTGTCTCTACCTTTCCTTTGCTTTTTCCTCATCAATCTCGCCAGTTATCCTAAGGTTTTCCAGTTTTTTTTTTCTCCTCAACACGTGCCCAGCAAAACGTGACTGACTATGCTTAATTACTCGTATTAATTTACGGTTTTCATTTGCTTCTTGTAGCACTTGCTCATTGGTTTTTCTGTTTATGCATGGTATTCTTTGCGTTTTCCCCAGAAACCATATTTCCAATGCCATTAGATGTTTCTCTACTTGTCTTCTAATTGTCAATGTTTCACATGTAAATAACAGTAAAGGCTTTTTTTTATACGAGGGTAAGTTAATGAGTAAGTCACAAATGGCTGGAGAAAAATAACTAAAGATGATAACAACTTCAAACCAGTTTATTTTTATAGATACGCTGTCCCTTTATTTCTCAACATAATTTCCACCAACATTGATGCACTTATCCCATAATTTTATCAGTCCTCCCAAACCGGCTGCATATAAATGCGTGCTTTGTTTTCATTGACGTACCATCCCACAGAACTGTGTGACCTACTTATTGACTCACCCGCGTAACGTTTTCTACCCAGCTATGCAACGCTTTACGGGACAAACATTTGTCAGCATAAACATGAAAACCACCTTGGCAGGACACATTTCGCGAATGACGCCAAGTTAAATGTGAAGTGAAAACGTGGTTTAGAAAACAGAGCACGCAGTTCTATGCAGCCGGTTTGGGAGGACTGATAAATAAATCAATCATGTGCCATGCCGGAAAGCGGACTGATAAAACGATGGGATAAATGCATCAATGTTGGTGGAAATTATGTTGAGAAATAAAGGGACAGTGTATCTATAAAAATAAACTGGTTTCAAGTTGTTATCATCTTTAGTTATTTTTATACAGCCATTTGTGACTGGCAAAAGAAGGTCAACAAGAAAGACGAATGGAGACGGATTGTATCTGCAGCAAAGAACCTCAATGGCTCGGAACGCTGAAGAAGAAGAAGATGTGTGACTTATTAACTTACCCTCGTATAATACAGGGTGTATTTTTAATGACTGTGCAGCGTTTAAAAAATTACCTGTCCAAGTTTTATATTTAACTATTATGTTGCGTGAACTTTCAATCAATCAATCAATCATGTGCCATGCCGGAAAGCGTGAACTTTACAGAGGGTGAATTCAAAACTTGGACCGTCATTATTTTCAAACACTACACAGTCATTAAAAATACACCCTACACTTAACATTCTTTTTCTCATTGCAAACTGACAGCATTTTTTTAGGTCAGTATGTTGTCTATATCACAAAAAACTGCCTATGCTATATAAATTCTTGCTCTAGTCTCTAAAAGTCGCCTACCATCAGATGGTGTAACTGTTTCAAGATAGTTATACCAATTTACAACCATGGTCAGACTGCGAGAACTGCAAATTAAAAGAGGGGTGGCCAAACAAGAACACTACGTAAGAAGCCAAAGAAGATTGACAGACCAACACAGAACTGGTGTCGTGAGCCGCTACACGCTGCGGGATTTGCTGAGCAGGGGATCCGAGCACTTATGGACTGAATGGTTCGATGTGCAATGAGGATGATCTGTCGACTAATTAACTAACTAACTAACGTGTTTAAGAATGTTGCCATCTAAATGCATTGTGGTACATTGCGGTAATTCTTTCTTCTTGGAGACCACTGTAATCTTGTTTTCTTATAATTTAATTATAACCCTAGTTGTCCTTTATATAAAATAACTGCATCTATAGAATGCCGCAGTTCTTGATCTTTGTCTGCAATCAATACTGTATCATTTTATAAATGAATGTTTGTTTTTTTTTTTTTTTTTTTTTTGCGTTCGTTCGCTTTGAAGTCATACGTAGGCCATAAACGTGCTAATGCTTCTAATGCGCCGTACATTTTTTTTGCGTGTGAATTAGCTTTACTTATTACCAGTGTCCCTCGCCATCAGGCTAACTCACTCCGACTTCAGAAGTACTTGTAATTTACGTCCCCAAGTCAAGGACGAGAAGTCAGCATTTTAGTCCCACTGACCGGTGTATGGGTTGAACCTGCTACCTCGGCATCAATACAGTACTCTTATCCATTCAGCCGTGCTGACCTACAAACATTTTATGTTATTGATGTCCTTTCCCCAGGTAATAACTAGCACATTTTATTTTACGCTCACTCCCTTTGAACTCAAGCGTAGTTCATACACTCAACTTCTAGTAGTGCTGGGGTGATTTTCAGGCGTGGATTAGCTTTCCCTATTAACAGTGTCCCTCGCCATCAGGCGAACCAACTCCGACTTCAGAGGTACTTGTAATTGCGTCCCCAAGTCAAGGACGATAGACCCACATTTTAGTTCAACTATCCGGTGCAGGGGTTAAACCCCTTACCTCTGCATCAGCACAACGGATGTTTAAGAACACACGTTCTTATCCATTTGGCCATGCTGACCAACGAAAAACAAATGATAGAATGCTTCATATATGGCGAGAATAACCCAGATTGTTGAACCGATTCTGACTTGTTTTAACATTAACTTTGACGTTAAGACTAAAATAAGTGATCTAGAAACACATACAAGACACGTTTGAAAATATCTGTAATTTATTCCCTTCACTGAAATGTTTTGATGTTTCGTGTGTTATTTATAAGAAGGAATACTATAAAATATGCGTATAAATTACCCCGTGCGAAGTTCTGACTGCGATAGTAAAATTAGCCAGGCAAGATAAAGAGGTTTATTTGTGGAAAACGCCTGATAATGTTTCATTAATCATAAACAGGTACGTGTAGATTACAAGAAACACGATAACCTGGCTCCACACATTTCAGTTTGTGAGGTTTCTCATCATGTAGTGCAATCTGCAGCCACGGGAAGATGCAGCGTATATATATATATGCGTGTGCGTGCGTGCGTGCGTGCGTGCGTGCGTTCGTGTGTGTATTTGCTGAGTTTGGTCTGCTACTTTAGACTAGGTGGCGGAATAGAGATCCAATGTCAGAGGAGAAGTGAGGTGCCTCCTGTTTTCCGCTAGCTAATGGGACCGCTTCGGCCAAGGTGTAATACCAGTCTAGTACTCTGACTTGGATGGCATGAAACTATGTGTGTCCATGGTGGATGGAGCTAGGGAGCAGCCGACAGATAGTACCAGGGGTCCATCTCAAGGTCTGGATAAGTTTTAATTAGCACGTGCATATGCATTTTTTTTTTACTCGCTCGCTTTGAATTCAAGCGTAGTCCATACACATTACTTCTAGTAGTACTGATTCGAATTTTGTGTGTGGATTAGTATTCTCTGTTATCGGTGTCTTTCGCCATCAGGCGAAACCAACTCCGACTTCAGAAGTACTTGTAATTTACGTCCCGTAAGTCAAGGACGAGAGGTCAACATTTTAGTCCAACTATCCAGTGTAGGCCGGTCTCCCTGGTCTAGGAGTTACACGACATTTCCGTAATTCCGTATACTCTCGTGAGTAACATGACGTTCGCGAGAATCGGTAGCGGTTCTCTCTTTACAAAGAAATCAACAATCATCTGAAAGATGCTGATGTTGACAGCGATGTCCTGTAAAGGATATGCGAACAAACAAAATAAACAGGAAAAAAAAGTGTAGGGGTTTGAACCTCTTACCTCGGTATCAGCACACAGATGCTTAAGAATTCGCGTTCTTATCAATTTGGCCATACTGACCTCCGTGTATGGGTTTCATTCATAACATCATGTCAGAGGTCAGGTCTTGACCTCTGTTTAGGGTGACGTCACGACTCGTTACTATCGTCCAATGTTTGTGCCTCAGGACTCAAATTTTGACCTCGATTTACTGCTGTAGACTTCGGTTCACAATGTTTTATTATTGGGTTTGAGTAGTTGTCCATGTTGCAAATGGCTACTTTTCAGATGGCGATGGTTTGTTCTTGTCTCTAAAAGGCAACTGTCGCGAGATGTTACAACTCTTTAAAGATAGATCAGTTTGTTTGAGAATTTCCCATTTTACTGGGTTTCTTCACTCCCTTGTCATCGTGCTTTTGAGAGTATTGGAGAGAAAAGGCTAAGGAAAGCAAGCAAGAGGTAGAAAATTACACAAATTTGAAGATAAAATTAAACAAAAGAGGTTGATGAAAACTTAATGTCAGTGTATAATGTCAGTGAGAGACAGTGTCGGAGATCCACTGTGCCAACATTCATGCTGAAGACGGCACTTGATTGATTAGTTAAACGTGCACACGTGATCCCACAATTCAATCTTATTGAGAAAGCTAGATGCATGATCATAAATGAGTATCAGTCACTCATTACTCACTCACTCACTCACTCACTCACTCACTCACTCACTCACTGCTTACTCACTCACTTACTAAACCGCTCACTAACTCACTCATTCACTCATTTACTTACGCACGCACTTATTACTCACCTACTTACTTACTTACTTACTTACTTACTTACTTAATTGCTTACTTATCACTTACCAAATATCTAAATATCAGAATAATACAAACCAATAATGTGAAGAAGTGCCTCAGCAGAGATCATTATCTAGAATCAAAATCCGTTTTTGCCAAACTATTCCAAATGCGTAGTCATGAAAGTGAACCGTACTTTCGTGTAAAAGCACGCAGAGATTATCTAAACACACGTTGTGATTATGCAAGTTTCA
>OY992887.1:35499110-35704110 GCA_963921405.1 Cepaea hortensis | reverse complement strand
GTCTGTACGCTTCCTAGATGCTGTTGAGTGTACTGCTATATAGACTTCTTGGAGATTGAGAAACATACTGATCCATAAAATTCTTGAAGATTGAGACATATATTCTCCTATTCATTTCTTGAAGACCGTTAATTATACTGCAGCAGACACTTCTTGGAGACTGACATATATTGCTCAGCACTCTTCTTCAAGACATAGGCATACCCCCGTGAACACTTCATGAAGACAGATAAAGTTACTGTTCTGTGCCCTTCATCGCCATCATCATCTTCCACTTCTCGCGTCAAGCGTCGTGGGGAGGAATAATTTGCGCTCCAGTGCCCGATGGGCTGCACTGGATAGTGTCATTTCGTGTGATTGTACAATGATGCTGAGGAGAGCTGCAAATGTAACAATCCAAGACCGAGTAAGAAATGCTGTTTTCAGACAGACAGTGGCATCAGCACCTTGTGCCACATTTATTGAAAAACAGAAGATCAAGTGATTTGGCCATGTTAGAATGTAACACCATCAACTACCATCACAGGCCTTAAATAAATTAAAGATCATTTGCGACGAGACCAAGAGGACGTCCAAGAAAACTTGGAGGACGTTCCTGAAAACTTCTCAGTCACAAACAAGGTGTCCAGCGTTCGATACACCCATCTGGAGATCCACCATCACATCCTGCAACCATCTTCTCTTTGGCCTTTCACATCATCTCTTCCAGTGCATATACCCCTTCATTACTGTTCTCTCCAAAATTTTTATTACGTTACAAGTGACAAAATATTTCAATTTTCATTGTTTTATCTGCTTTAGTAGCCAACCTTCTTCAGCATTCAGATCTTGTCATATGGATGCATTTGTTCTTTTCTGTATTCATGAAATTCTTATAACCCGTCTATAACATTTATATTGAAAGGTATTTAAGTGATGTTCAGCTTGTCCAAGTCCCACAGGCCTATATTGCAATGGGAAAGATACATGCTCATAAAAATCAAATTTTTGTATGCCTATTTGTCCCACGCCACAATTTATTCAGTTGTTTTAGTTTCTGAAGTGCAACAGATATCAGTCTTTTAATTGCTTTTATTGTGTAACCATTGTGTGTAATTAATGACCAAGGATAATCCACGTTTTTTACAACCTCAAAGTTTTCCTCATTAACATATATTTCTTTCTCCATATTAGTTTTATCGATGTATCATTATTGTTGTTTTTGCTATGTTAAGATATAAGTTGTGATTTTCACTATTATTTTGGGTTGAAGTTATTAGTTTTTCTATACTGTTGTGTGATGTGGATAGCAATACTGTATCATCAGCATAGCGAATCTCTGGTATGTCATGACCACCGATATTTAGGGCATCATATTTCTCCCTATTACGGGGGAGCAAAGAATAATAACACTGTTGCCTACCATGCACGTCGAGAAAGGCGACTAAGGAGGCTATGGTTCCGTCGCCCTGCTACTGAGTGCGTGGCGCGACACTGTGAGATGTGAATTTCGCGTGGAATGCTTTTACATCTGTTCGCAGTTTGTAGCGTGAACTGCATGTTTGGAACGATGGTGGCTGGCTGGTGCTGGATTGACTGGTTTGCCTTTTCGGTTCACGAGTGCATTTTTCAGGAGACTCCTGGGAGTCATCGCTGGAGCTACGGAGTTCGTGCTTTGTGTGGCGCTTTCGGCGGGTCGCCCTGCGGAAAGAGACCGAGCCATATGGGATAAAACCCGGGTCAATGAAGTATTTCTGGTGACTGCCGTTTCCATTGACAATGAACTGTATTTCTCGTGGAGGACTTTTGTGTTGGCATTCTGGCGGCGGCATTATGCACAGTGTACCTGTGCGGGCTGTTGGCTTGCCGATACTCCTGTCTATTCCATTGTTCACATAGGGCAGTGAGGAGCATTTTGTGTGAAATTCACTGGCACAGGAACAGAGCATAATGGGGACGACCCATTGCCGTGAAGTTGGAACAGCGACTAACTAACTAACTAACTATTCATATAAACATTTCACTGCAGTATTCCTTCCATCTTTCTAGAATATTTCTAGATTATGTAAGGGTATTTCATAAAATGTCACAGATAACATTTAATTAAGGCTGAACATTTCTTATTCAACCTAAATTAATTTATTTCTTTCAATTTCAAATTTCAACTTCATTTCTTTGAAAGTTTCGTAATCTCTCCCATTCTTATTATATTGCTCTATTATAAGTTCGACAATTCTGTATATACTGTTTTTTGTACTTTCTTGTGTGGGTGTGTCTTTCCTCTCGTGCCTAAGGCGGCACATAGGGCAGAAGTCGTGGCTCTCCATGTTTGTGCGAAACGTCAAACATTTGGAGCTAGAAATCTGATTCTGTAACAGCTGGGAGTTTTATGATGGCGGATTGTCAAGCCGCTGATCAACCGTCTTTAGTCAAGCTAGAAGAAAACACGTCACGCCGTCTTGACCCAAGCCGGAAACTCTGTAATCCCTCCGATCGTAGCATCGCATCATTGGTTTATCAACCATACACGCGAATAAGAATATCGTCGCACATCCGGGCGGGATTCTGACTTAGAGGCGTTCAGCCATAATCCCTCAGATGGTAGCCTCGCACCATTGGCTTATCAGCCAAGCACGTGAACCAAATGTCTGAACCTGCGGTTCTTCTCGTACTGAGCAGGATTACCGTAGCAACGACCTGTCATCAGTAGGGTAAATCCCGTATTGTCATTTTTCGACGAAGGGCTGATCATGTCTGTTTTTGGGTCTGCTATGGCTATACTGACTCTCAGCCGCAAGCAGATAGAATGGATGGAAAGGATACATAACGAAGCCATGCGCAATATTCTTGGATGTACAAGAGATACAGCATGCAGCGCAATGCGCTATCTTCTTGATCTTCCAACCAATGAATTTATGTGTAATTTTTTATCATGCTACACAGTCGTGGTGGCATATTTTTGGGTAACTTTTCATCACGACTTAACTCAGACCTAGCATCACCTAGCATCATCTAGCATCATCTAGCACGCCAGTAAACCGAAGACAGTAGACACTAGTAGACAGGGCATGCAAACTGACGTCGTTAGAGCATGGCGTGGCCAATGTATAGTGCGCGTGTATATGTATGAATTTATTTTATTAACGCATGTGACATTTAACGGCAACGCTCTGTAATATACACAAACAAAAGAAACACGCATTACACCTTGTAAATATTTTTTAAAATAAAATATAGTGAAATGGGACTGGTCAGACCATGTCGTGTTGTTGAAAATTTTTCTACAGGAGTAGCGTGCCGACACGTGACCATCGGTGTGCCTCGCGCGGCCTTGTGGGATATGTTTGCAGTATTACCTGTGACCTCTTCCCACTAGTTGTCAACCATTCAAAATAAGCAGTGGAGAATGCAGATAATAGGCTTTTGCAATTCTTCTCCAGAGTACATCGTAATTTACAGCTTAATTTCTCCCCCCCCCCAAGTTTTTGCATGTATGGTAGTTGTATACGGGTAGCAATGTATGGACGATTTTGTGCATATATTAATATGGATACATGTATGTTTTTGTGTTGGAAAAAAAAAGTTAAAATATTGATGATGTGACATGTTTTTTTTTTTTATTCGCATATCCTTTTACAGGACATCGCTGTCAACATCAGCATCTTTCAGCTGTCTGTTGATTTCTTGGCAAGATTACGCTCAGTAGTTTGCCATTGCTTTCTGAGCGGCCGGCTCAGTTATCCCGCAAGTCACCAGCGGGGGACGAACCGCTCCCAGTTCTCGCCCGCTACGAGACTCTGCGTGATAAACCGGATTACGGAGAAAGTGGTGTAACCCCTCGGCCAGAGAGACCGGCGATGTGTCATATAGGAGGGGGGAAAAACTTTGCTGTATGGAATTTTTTAAAAAAAGCTATCAGTGCGAATGAGGATACCTGGCGGGTGAAAGAGTTTTTCTATTAAATGGTTTTGGGCTGCATGGGAGCAAATGATTACCCAAACATGAATATAATGTTGTCACATGTATATGAATATCTATGTTTGTATTTGCATATGTAAAATGACACTGATTTTATGCAGAATAAACGTTTATAAAAAAAAAAAAATATGTAATGTAATTTTTTTTAAACATTCCCATATGTATGGCACGTTACACCTACGGTGTGTATTTATGATTGTGTTCTTCCTTATTTCTTGTGTTAAAGATTTATGCTTCATCCTTCTGTTATCGGTTTCTCTTCCTTTATTAATCCTTTCCTTTATTAATTCTAACGTGTCTGATGTAATCCATGGCTTATGTTGCTTATTCTTGGTAGGAATTAGATCTTTAGCTGCTGTTATCAAGATATCTCTAGCTTGTTCTGCCAAGTCATCTGGTGTCATTTCCTCCTGTGCAAACATCAAGACCACAAAAACGATTCTTCACTTCTACGTTGTACGCAGCAGGTATTATTTTTTAGATCAAAAAGAAGCCTTCTCGGTCCCTGGGTAAGCTGTTTGAGTTTTAATTTCACATCTGCTTCTAATAACTGATAATCTGTATCACAGACTGCACTTCGTAGGGATTTTGTTGTTGTTGTGCTTGTTCTCCATCTTCTTTGTATTAAAATATAGCCTGTCTGGATTTGGGTAGTACTTCCGGGGACTTCCACGTGAAGAGTCTTCTTGGGTGTTGTTTAAAAATTGCGTTGGCTTTCGTTGACTCATTTTCTGTACAAACTTCAATAAAATTGTCACCTGCATCAAATCTGTTTCCCCAATCCAAATTTACGTAAAAGGTGTCTCTCATTTGCAGTTCTTCCTGTACCTACATATGCATTATAATCGCACATTATTATTGTTATGTCATTAAGACTAATCTTATCTAATGTCTCTTGCATTGTGCTGTAAAACATCTTCGATTTCATCGTCCTCTGTTGTTGATAAAGGTGCATATATCTGTATGAGAGTTTTTTTTCTTTTTTTTTTTAATTTTTAAGGATAGCCCCAAAGTCTGATAGTGAGGATTCCATCACTCACCGTGTTATTAGAGCTTTTACTGTTGTTTTATCTAAATAAAATGTCACTCCCCTCTGGCCTCCAACGTCTCTATCAGAATATATGAAAAGACTTCCATTTTCTTACTTTTTTTAAAACATGTCTCTTGCCTCTCCATCGATGTTCCATAATTCCTAAAATTGGATTATTTAACCTCTCAATCTGGTCACATACTACCTTAAGATTTTCCTCATACAGATTTATTACATTCCACGTTCCCATTGTCACTCTGTTTCTTAATCTAACACATGGGATTTTCCTTGGTAACACCGCCGGGATTATGTCCGTCATCACAATTACTAGTACTGGCCTCTGCGTCACACTCTTCCCCAAGGTTATCTGATCTGCCTGGCCTGTGAATCTCACCACCAGATCTCGTTCTTATTATGTTTTCTTTCATGGTTGTTAGAGTTTCTTGCTTTGTTTTGCAGAAGGTAGTTTGCCGTTGCTTTTCTTATGGGCAGTGACTGTACAGGTCGGTGACCATAGCCATTTTCTCTACTGATGAGATCATTCTCCTATCGCCGCAGTGTGCAGACTATAACAAAAAGCAATCTTTCGGCTGCTCTCACACTCCATCCACCACCTGCTTGCATGGCTTCACGTAACCCTGATGGGGTGGTTGGTGGGGGGGGGGGGGCTAACGGGTATCAAACTTGCCCAAGAGTGTCCCGTAGACTAATGGCGGAAAGAAGGCGTCTTACATCTTCTTTGATAGTGGATACCCCTACCCCGCTAACCAGAGTAGTAGTACTAAACGAGAGACCCAGCAGGTTGTCTGCTTATAATAATAAAAATATCGTAATTGAAAAGACAAAACGATAAATGAACACGACTGCCAAGCAAGTGACATAATGTCGTGGTAACAAAGAAATATATCAAACTTATCGGCAAGTTCATAAAATATACTGTCGTAGTAAGAAGTCGCCGGTCTCCCTGGCCCTAGGGATTTAAACGACTTTCTCCGTAATCCCGTGTATCTATGTAGGGTAACGCAGCACGTGAGAATTGGTAGCATTTCTCGCCGCGTTGGTGACTTACGGGATAAGTGAGCCGGCCGCTCTGAAAGCAATGGCAAACTGCTGAGCGTAATCTTGCCAAGAAATCAACAACAGCGGTTAAATGCTGGTGTTGCGGTGTCCTTTTAAAAACAAAAAAGGATATGCGGAAAAAACAAGTAAGACGTCATAAAATGCATACATACTGAATGATCCAGTTGAAGAGAAAGACAAAATCACAAAATTTTAGGGTCATATATCACCCTACTTGCTTCAGGACAAATTATTCCAGACATTTATCTAATCCTATCCATGTTTAAAACGTCTAGAATATTTTCCTTCCATCTGTGTTCTTTCATATAATGATTTGTTAGTGTAACTGTTCAGTGATTCCTTTCATCACTATAAAATGGAGCTTTGGAAAGCTATGCTCGCAGACTGGACCCTGTTCATTGAAGAGCTCTCTCATAGTCTAGTCCTCCTTTGTCTGCGCACGTTTCACATGTTGTATAACTCCTTGATGCCTGTTGCTACTTGCGTGATCTTTATGAAAGTTCCTTTGTGATTGCGTGATCAGAACTTGTGGTTAGATAATCTTCTCTACGTGCTTATACACGAAAGTACGGTTCCCTGTCATAACTACGCATTTTGAATAGTTTGGCAAACACGGATGTTGATTCTATGTAATGATGTCTGCTGAGACACTTCTTCACATTATTGGTCTATGAGGCTTGTATTGTTCTGACTTTTAGATATTTGGTAAGTGAGTAAGTAAGTCAGTCAGTCAGTCAGTCACTCAGTCAGTCGGTTAGTAATTAAGTAAGTAAGTAATTAAATAATTAAGTGACTAAGTAAGTAAGTAAGTAAGTAAGTAAGTAAGTAAGTAAGTAGAATGTGAGTAAATGGGTAGGTAAGTGAGTGAGTGAGTGAGTGAGTGAGTCAGTGAGTGAGTGAGTGAGTGAGTGAGTGAGTGAGTGAGTGAGTGAGTGAGTGAGTGAGTGTCAGTCAGTCAGTCAGTTAGTCAGTCAGTCAGTCAGTCAGTCAGAAAGTAAGTACGTAAGTAAGTAATTAAGTGAGTAAGTAAGTAAGTAAGTAAGTAGACTGTGAGTAAATGGGTAAATAAGTAAGTGAGTAAATAAGTAAGTAAGTATGTAAAGATGTAAGTAAATAAGTGAGTAAGTATGTAATTAAGCCAGTAAGTAAGAAAGTAAGTAAGCAAGTAATTAAGTGATTAAGTAAGTAAGTAAGTAGATTATGAGTAAATGGGTAAGTAGGTAAGTAAGTAAGTACATAAGTAAGCAAGTAAGTAAGTAAGTAAGCAAGCAAGTAAGTGAATGAGTGATTAACTAAGTAAGTAAATGAGTAAGTGAGTGGGTGGGTAAGTAATTAAGTAAGTAAATGAGTTGGTGAGTACCAAAGTAGGTGAATGAGTGAATAACTAAGTAGGTAATTGAGTAATAGGTGAGGGAGTGAGTGAGTGAGTGTGTACCTTAGTAGGTAAATGAGTGAGTGAGTTATTGAGTAAGTAAATGAGTGAGTGAATGAATGAGTGCGTGACTAAGTAAGTAAGTAGTAATTAGTAAGTAAGTAAGTAACTAAGTAAGTAAGTAAGTAAATAAGTAAGTAATACGTAAGTAGGTAAGTGAGTGAGTACATAAGTAAGTAAATAAGGTAGTGAGTACCTAAGTAAGTAAATGAGTAAGTAAGTAAGTGTGAGTGAGTGAGTGAGTAACTAAGTAAGTAAGGGAGTAAGCAAGGGAGTAAGTGAGTGAGTGAGTGAGTGGGTGAGTGAGTGAGTGAGTGAGTGAGTGAGTGAGTGAGTGAGTGAGTGAGTGAGTGAGTGAGTGAGTGAGTGAGTGAGTGAGTGAGTGAGTGAGTGAGTGAGTGAGTGAGTGAGTGAGTGAGTGAGATTAATAAAAACAATTGAAAGCTTTAGTTACCGACTGTCATAGATTTACTTTAGCTTTAAATGTTCATGTTTTCTTGTGCGTCTTCTAGTTTCTACTTCTGTCTTCTACTTCTACGATCTACGCTCGCGGCTGACGGGCGATGAAAATGTTCTGACAGAAATTAAAAGAAAAGCAATCATTGCTCAGCAAAAACACAAGCAATTAAACCCCGTATGGATTGGAACAGCCAAAGCAACAAATGTCAGAAAACTTTCATATTTCTGGCGGCAACATGTAAGTGGAAAACTTCAATATTTAACACATCGTCTCAAAAGCACATATAAGTCTTTGAATGTAAACGGAATATTAAAACGGATAAAATAAAACATGTATATACAACTTTAACTTATTATCAAAGTAGACTGGTTATTAAGACAAACGCAGATGAAGAAAATGGAATATTTTGGAAATGTGAAATAGTGGAAGTCTAGAAAAGATAATAACGGAGGGACGTGTAACGGAGAACAGTTTGACCACAAAGAAAATGCATTGAAGTTAGTTGCCAACCCTTTACATAAAGTTGCGATCAACCCCAGCATTTATTGGCTGTTTGTGATTTACTTGACAATTTTACATTCAGTAGTTCGCCATTAAACTTCCGTAAGGCTGGAACATGTTTATACGAGGTCACGATGTCCGCCTCACACATTGTTAAACGGTAAACTCTAAGCCTTGGTAGGGCTCGGTATTCTCTAGAGCAGAGGTTCCCAAACCACGGCCTGTGGGCCACTTGTGGCCCGCCAGCTATAAGAAAGTGGCACGCGAGACCTCGTTGCTTAATATAATATGTTTTAATAATGTTTTTTTTTTAATGCAGTCGGAGCGCTCCGTCAGCGTGCGATAATTTACTCTGCTCGTGGTTGTTATGCTTATATATGATCCAATGCGCCTGTTCAATCCACAGCGAAACGTTATGAAGTTCCCTTATCCCAGCCTTGTCGACCAATCAGAGTGCTCAGGCGCCATGTTGTCGTATGTTACAACTGTTTAGCAGAGTCGATAGTATTGTGTTGAAATTAGATTTTATCAAAGAAAAAATTACCGTTAAAGCCTATAAACATGAGAGTGGAGAATCTAAAATCAAACAATGGTAAAAAGCTAAAATGTGAAGATGTTGCTTGTCGTGAATTCAACGAAGATTGGACGGAGAAATATATGTTTATGCCTAGCCGTAGTGGTAAGCCAGTTTGCTTCATCTGCGGATTTTGCGTTTCTGTTACAAAAACAATTTAATCCGGAACGACACTTGACGACCACACATTCAGACATAAATACTCAATATCCGATCAATTTGGAGTTAAGAAAAGACTTTATAGAGAAAGTTCTCTGACCAGGCAGCAGTAATTTTTTTTTTCCAAGGCTAACGAACAGAGCAAGAGTTCTGTTGTTGCGTCGTACGAAGTCGCTCTTCTGTTGGCTCGCAAAAAGAAGCCGTTCACCGATGCAGAAGAAATGATCATGCCTTCCCTTAAAATTGCTGCTAGAATTCTTGGCAATAAAACGTGTGAAACAAAATTTGATCAGATTCCTTTGTCTAATAATACTATGGCAAGGCGAATTGAAGAATTAGCCAACGATGTTCATCGTCAAGGAGCAGCACATATCAAAATTTGTAAATTTTACTTTCATTGGCATTTGATGAATCCACTGACATTTCTGACACAACTCAGGTCGCAGTTTTTGTTCGAGCAATAAACGATAATTTTGAAGTCATTAAAGAACTTCTAGGACTTGAATCAATGCATGCAACTACCAAAGGGACTGATCTGTTTGAAACTCTGAAGTTGTGTGTAGAGAAAAACAACGTAGAATAGACCAAAATGAACAGGGCATGCACCGACGGTGCTCCGGATTTGACGGGTAAAAATTTTGGATATCTAGCATTATTGGAACAGTTTCTTGGCAGCACTATATTAAATATTTTATAGTTCACCAAGAAGCTCTGCGTGAAATTACTTTAAATCTGAAACATGTCATGGATGTTGTTCTGAAATTTGTGAAATAAATTCGAAGTAAGGCTCTGAACAGGCGTTAACTCATAGTTTCTATCAGATCTGAACGAGGCGTTATCTGATAGTTTCTATCAGATCTGAACGAGGAATACGGTGAGCTACTGTTACACTGTGATTTGAGATGGCTATCTAAATGGAAAATTCTTTCACGTTTCTGGGCACATTGAAAAATAGTGTCTACCTATTTCTATCTGTGGGAAAAAAATACATTGGCTACAGAACGGGAATGTCTGCTCAACGGTGACTGGCTTAATGACCTGGCATTTTTGGTGGACATCGCGTCTCATGTAAACTCTTTACAGCAGACTGAAGGGACATTAGAGATGTTTCCAACGTGTGGTGGGAAAGAAATTTGACATGTTTCAGTACAAAGTAAAAGTTTAAAGTCTTCTGAATATCTTTCAGTGGCGATTTCAAGAGTTCACAATAGAGGAGGCTAATGCTGCCCTCTTCATAAATCCGTTTGTATTTCATATTGCCAGGCTCTGTCAATTACAGCAAAACCTTCAGCACGAAGTAATTGATGTGAAATACAATTCTTCACTGAGATGTAAGTTTCTGGAGCTGCCTGCTTCACCTTCAGCGGGTCATATGATTTCATACTCCCGACTATTGCCTGTCGAACAATTTGAACACGTCATTCGCCAAGAGATACATTTGCCAAGCAACGTTCCAGACTCACCGACAGTAACCTTGGTGCGCTTATGACTTTGGACACGACAGATCTGTGCCCAGCCATTGATAAACTGGCATCTGAACTTAAGTAACTGGTTGTGAGGAACAGTTACAATTGTAAATTTATTACATTAATAGCGATTTTCGAAACTGATTACAAGTTTATTGTTAAATTAAATTTTGATTGTAAACCAAAACATGATCGCAGTGTAGTACTGACACTGACTGCCTGTAAAGGTTTAGAATTTTGTTGACCAACGTTAAGAAAGGTAAGAATGATATTACTCTTTTATAATTTTATAACGTTGTGGCCCGCTTAACTACCGAAAATAGTAGATATGGCCTTTTGCTTGAAAAGTTTGAGAACCACTGCTCTAGAGGTATCGTAAAAAGGAGATTTACTTCTGCCGAGCTACTACGTGAATCTGAGCTAACACAAAACTATAACTTGCAATATCGTCTTCTTCCTATACTCCATAACGTGTGGAATTGTTGATCATGTCTGGCCAAAGCCTTCTGTCATGTGTGCTGCCATCTTTTTCAACGAACAACGAAGCAAGAGTACATGGCTAGAAAGAGTGATGTCCTATCACAGTCACAGAAATGTAGTCCCATGTGTTGACGTTGTATTCATGGGATTATTGTTCTGCTTTTGCTTCTTTTAATTCTCTACTGATGAGGTCAGCTGCCTATCGCCGCAGAGTGCTAACCATAGCCAACAACAATCTGTCGGCTGCTCTCACACTCCATCCACCACCTACTTCCATGGCTTCACGTAACTCTGATTGGGGCGGGGGATGGGTGTGTGGCGAAATGGGATTCCACCTTGCCCAAGGGGTCCCGTAGACCAACGGAGGAAAGGAGGCGACTCATCAATAGAGACAATGGCTATGGTCACCGACCAGTACAGTCACTGCCCATAAGAAAAGAAACGGCAAACTACCTTCTGCAAAACTTGGCAAGAAACCCTAACAACTATGAAAGAAAACATAATAAGAAAGATATCTGGTAGTGAGACCCCCAGGCCAGGCAGATCAGATAACATTTGGGAAGAGTGTGACGCATGGGCCAGTACTAGTAATCGTGTTGACGGAGATGAACCCGACGGTGTTACCAAGGAGTCCCATGTGTCAGACTAAGAAACAGAGTGAGGCTAGGAACGTGGAATGTGAGAAGTTTGTATGAGGGAAAGCTTAACGTAGTATGTGATGAGATTGAGAGGTTAAATATTCCAATTTTAGGAATTAATTTAATTAATTGTTTTAATTAGTAAACATTGCTGGAGAGGCAAGAGGCATTTACAAAACTGGAGGCTAGAGCGGAGTGGCATTTTATTTAGATAAAATAAAAGCAAAAGCTTTAATTGGATACAACCCGTTGAATGATTGAATCCTCACTATCAGAGGTAGAGGCCAACAACAAACAAATAAATAAATAAATAACAACAACATCAACAATAACAACTCCCGAGGACCAAGGCTACTTCGTTTTGATCTCACAAAAATACCAGATGCATACAACGTGGAAGTGAAGAATCGTTGATGTCTGTACAGGAGGTAATGAAACCTGATGAATTGGAAATACATGCTAGATTTATCGTGATAACAGCAACCAAAGATCTAATTCCGACAAAGAATAAACAACATAAGCCATGGATTCCATCCATCCATCATGTGCCATGCTGGTAAGCGTGAGCGGTCATGTTTTGCCATCTCACTCGATCACCAGAGTCGTGGATCAGCTCTGTGTTTCTGTCTCGACCATGCCACGAGGCCAAGCCATCCAGGTATTTGCTTCTAGGTCTTCCTCTTGGTCTGTTCCCTTTGGTCTTACCAGTTGTCAACAAGTTCTCCAATTCATTTCTTCTCATAACTTGCCCAAAAAATTTTGACTGTCTGCGTCTAATATCTCTAGTCAGTTTACGATCTTCATTTGTTTCTTGAAGGACTTGTTCATTGGTCTTTCTGGCTGTCCAAGCCATGGATTACAACATATTACACATATTAGAATTAATAAAACAACGAAGGGAACTGAAACAGAAATAAGGAGAAACCGATAACAACAGGATGAAGTATAAATCTTTAATAATAAAAGAAAACAGGACAAAAACCAGTATATACAAGATTGTCTTACTACAATAGAGCAATATCGTAAGAATGGAAGAGATTATGAAATGTTCAAATAAATTAGGTTTTTGACAAGAAATTTTCAACCTCAATAAAATGTTATCTTTGACATGTTATGAAATATCCTAACATAATATAGTAAAACCCTAGAGAGATGGAAGGAATGATGCAGTGGCATGTATGTTATGAATTACTGTGAAGATATGAATGAGATACATGAACGAATGTCAGCAGAGATAGAACCTGAACCCTCATTAGATAAAGATAAATTGATTGGCCCATAAAGAACCTGAAGAATAAGCAGAATGTGATAAGATACCAGCTGAACTAATTAAAGCGGGAGGAGAAGAAAGCATACAAATAGTTCATGCATTAAGTAAAAAGTTACGGAAATATGATGTATGGCCAAAATATTAGAAGAGAAATTTCTTCATTCCAATACCAAAAAATGGCACCTGAAAGTATGCATATACTATAAAGCTGTTACCCTGATCAGTCATCAGAAGCGTAGATAATTCAATGTAAACCTATTCTTATATTTTGTGGATTATTTAAAGATATTTGGCTGTGTACAACATCATAAACTTTAGGAAATCATGAGAACAATGGGCTTTCCATCACATGTAGTACAACTAATAAAACTACTCTATTTATACCAAAAAGCAGCGGTTAGAATAGATGGCGAGACATCAAATTTGTTTGATATCAAGCAAGGAGTCCGTCAGGGCTGTATGTTGTCCCCATATTTCTTTAACCTCTAAGCCTAAAATGTAATGAGAAATGTCGGAGATGATATAACCAAAGAGCAACACGATGTCCTAAATATCGGTGGTCATGAAATAACAGAGATTCGATATGCTGATGATGCAGTATTACTATCCACATCACAGAATAGTATAGAAAAACTAATACCCTCAACCCAAATGAACAGTGAAAATCACAACTTATATTTTAACATAGCAGAAACAAACTTAAAGAATATCGATACAACTAATATTGAGAAAGAAATATATGTTAACTAGCTGACCCGGCCCGGCTTCGCCCAGTCCTTGGTGGGGAGCATCTCATTTAATTCATATAAGTAGTCATATAAGTTCCCGTTCCCGTTACCGACTGTCTGTCTGTCTGTCTGTCTGTCTGACCCGGCCCGGCATCGCCCAACTCCTGGTGTGGAGCATCTCATTTAATTCATATAAGTAGTCATATAAACTCACGTTCCCGTTCCCGACTATCTATCTGTCTGTCTGTATGTCTATCTGTCTGTCTGTCTGTCTGATCCGGCCCGGCTTCGCCCAGCCCCTGATGGGGAGCATCTCATTTAATTCATATAAGTAGTCATATAAGTTCCCGTTCCCGACTGTCTATCTGTCTGTCTGTCTGTCTGTCTGTCTGTCTGTCTGTCTGTCTGTCTGTCTAATCATTTATTGGTTGCAGTTAGAACAACCTTAGATAAACGAAGACCAACTTACAAAAAGCATTAGAAAGAGCACTTGAAAGATCTTTACATCTTCCCCAACAATTAACTTGGGTAAATGGAGCAGCGGCAGCAGCAGCAGAAGAAGAAGAACAAGGAGGAGTAGGAGCTGGGAGGAGGAAGAGGGAGGTGGAGGAGGGAGGAGGAGCGAGGAGTAGGAGGGAGGAAGAGATAGGCGGAGAGAGGAGGAGGAGGGAAGAGGAGGGAGGAGGAAGGAGGAGGAGTAGTAGGGAGGAGGAGGGATTAGGAGAAGGAGAGAGGAGGAGGAGGGAGGAGGAGGAAGGAGGAGGATGAGGCAGGAGGAGGGAGGAGGAGGTGGGAGGAGGAGGGGAGGAGGAGGGGAGGAGGAGGGAGGAGGGGGAGGAGGGAGGAGGAAGAGGGAGGAGGAAGAGGGAGGAGGAAGGAGGAGGAGGAGGGAGAAGGAGGGAGGAGAAGAACGCAGGAGGAGGAGGTAGGAGGAGAGGGAGGAGGAGGGAGATGGAGGAGGAGTAGGGAGATGGAGGAGGAGGAGGGAGGAGGAGGGAGGAGGAGGAGGAGGGAGCAGGCAGAGGGAGAAGGAGGAGGGAGAAGGAGGAGGGAGGAGAAGAAGGGGGAGGAGGAGGAGGGAGGATGAAGAGGGAGGAGGAGGGATGTGGAGGGAGGAGGAGGGAGGAGGAGGAAGGAGGTAGAGGGAGGAGGAGGAGAGAGGAGGAGAGAGGATGAGGAGGGAGGAGGAGAAGGGAGGAGGAGAATGGATGAGGAGGGAGGAGGAGATGGAGGAAGAGGGAGGAGGAGGGGGAGGAGGAGGGAGGAGAAGGAGGGAGTAAGAGGGAGGAGAAGGAGGAGGAGGGAGGAAGAGGGAGGAGAAGGAGGAGGAGGGAGGAGGGGGAGGACGTAGGAGGAGGAGGGAGTAGGAGGAGAGAGGAGGAGAAGGGAGGAGGAAGGAAGAGGAGTGATTAGGAGGAGGGAGGAGGGCGAGGAGGCAGGAGGAGGAAGAGGGAGGAAGAGGGAGGAGGAGGAAAGAGGAGGAGGAAGGGGGAGGAAGAGGGAGGAGGAGGGAGGAGGAGGAGAATGAGGGAAGAGGAGGAGGGAGGAGGGAGAGGGAGGAGGGGAGGGGAAGAGGAAGAGGGTAGGAGGTGGAGGAGGGGAGAGGAGGAGGAATATAACGCATATGCCTGTAGATTTAATAATGGCTGAAGTTGTTCCATGTCTTCTTAGAGTTGGCGACAGCGTAAATAAATATAAAATTTTCAAATTTGATAGAGATAAGGTAACTATTATTTATTTATTCTTTAAGCATAAAAAGATGAGTTACAATGTTATGCATTATGCATTATTTTTATGAAAACTTTGAAAATGCCTTAAAGATTGCATCATTATTTGTTATAACTCATATGCCGGTACATAACTATGGACAAAGAGTTTATAAATCTTTGAAAACGATGCCACAATATGACTATAAGTTATACAGAAAAGTTATGCCCCTTGAAATAACTTTTACAGAGTTAAGTCCCCTGAGATATATGAAATTATAATGAAAAATGAAAAATGAAATAATATTGGGTAAGCAGCCGATTTCACACTAAAACATATGACAGTGGGCTGCGCTGGAATGAAAGGAAGACGTGTAGAAAATTTCATCTCAATCGGATGGGCCGTTCGCGAGCGCATAAAGGACATACGGACATACAGACAGACGGAGATCGCCTTTTATATAAGACTAGCTGACACGGCCCGGCTTCGCCCAGACTCTGGTGGGGAGCATCTCATTTAATTCATATAAGTAGTCATATAAGCTCCCGTTCCCGACTGTCTGTCTGTCTGTCTGTCTATCTATCTGTCTGTCTGTCTGTCTGTCTGTCTGACCCGGCCCAGCCCATGGTGGAGAGCATCTCATTTAAATCATATAAGTAGTCATATAAGATCCCGTTCCCGACTATCTGTATGTCTGTCTGTCTTGGGTAAATGGAGGAGGGAGGAGGAAGAGGGAGGTGGAGGAGGGAAGAGGAGGGAGGAGGAGGGAGGAGGAGACAGGAGGAATAGGAGGGAGGAGGAGGGATTAGGAAGAGGAGGGAGGAGTAGGGTGGAGGAGGAGGGGGAGGAGGAGGGAGGAGGAAGAGGGAGAAGGAGGGAGGAGGAGATCGCAGGAGGAGGAGGAGGAGGAGAGGGAGGAGGAGGAGGGAGAGGGAGGAGGAGGGAGGAGGAGGAGAGAGTAGGCGGAGGGAGGAGGCGGAGGGAGCAGGAAGAGGGAGGAAGAGGGAGGAGGAGGAGGGAGGAGAAGGAGGAGGGAGGAGTAGAGAGTGGGAGGAGGGAGGAGGCGGAGGGAGGAAGAGGGAGGAGGAAGAGGGAGAAGGAGGAGGGAGGAGAAGGAGGGAAGAGGATGAGAGGGAGGAGGAGGAAGAGGGAGGAGGAGGAATGTGAAGGGAGGAGGAGGGAGGAGGTAGAGGGAGGAGGAGGAGGAGGATAGAGGAGGAGGAGGGATGAGGAGGAAGAGGGAGGAGGAGGAATGTGAAGGGAGGAGGAGGGAGGAGGTAGAGAGAGGAGGAGGAGGGAGGAGGAGAATGGAGGAGGAGGGATAAGGAGGAGAGGGAGGAGGAGGGGGAGGAGGGGGAGGAGGAGGGAGGAAGAAGGAGGAGGGAGGAAGACGGATGAGGGGGAGGAGGGAGGGGTAGGAGGGGGAGGAGGAGAAGGGAGGAGAAGGGAGGAGGAGGAGGGAGCAGGAGGAAGGAGGAGGGAGGAGGAGGAGGAAGAGGGAGGAGGAGGGAGGAGGAAGAGAGAGGAGGGAGGAGGAAGAGAGAGGAGGGAGGAGGAGGGAGGAAGAGATAGGCGGAGAGAGGAGGAGGAGGGAGGAGGAGGAGTAGGGATGAATAGGAGGGAGGAGAAGGGAGGAGGAGGGATTAAGAGAAAGAGGGGGGAAAGGGGAGAAGGAGGAGGGAGGAGGAGGAGGAAGAGGGATGAGGAGGGAGGAGGAGGGAGGAGGGAGGATGAGGAGGAGGGAGGAGGAGGAGGGAGGATGGTGAAGGAGGAGGAGGAGGAGGGAGGAGGGTGAAGGAGGAGGAGGAGGGGAGGAGGAGGGATTATGAAGAGGAGGGAGGAGTAGGGTGGAGGAGGAGGGGGAGGAGGAGGGAGGAGGAAGAGGGAGAAGGAGGGAGGAGGAGAGAGGAGGAGGAGGAGGAGGAGGAGGAGGAGAAGGGAGTAGGAGGAGGGAGAGGGAGGAGGAGGGAGGAGGAGGAGAGAGTAGGCGGAGGGAGGAGGCGGAGGGAGCAGGAAGAGGGAGGAAGAGGGAGGAGGAAGAGGGAGAAGGAGGGAGGAGAAGGAGGAGGGATGAGGAAGGAGGAGTAGAGAGTGGGAGGAGGGAGGAGGCGGAGGGAGGAAGAGGGAGGAGGAAGAGGGAGAAGGGAGGAGGAGGGAGGAGGTAGTAGGATGATTGCTTGCCATCCCACCAGATCGCGGATCTCAGAGAGAAGTGTCTATGTAGAAGACCATTTCCTGGACGTACGTATTTTGGGAGGGGGAGGAGGGAGGAGGGAGGAGGAGGAAGAAGAAAAAAAAATACGACAGTTGGCATCTCTGGAATGAAAGGAAGGCGTGTAGAAAATTTCATCTCAATCGGATGGGCCGTTCGCGAGCGTATAAAGGACATACGGACAGAGATACGCACAAGTCTTTTTTATATATAAGAAGATGAGGAAAAATTGGAGGTTGTGGAAAACTTCGAATATCTTGGGTCATTAATTATCAACAATGGTGATACAGTAACAGAAATTAAATGATTAATATCTATTGCTCTTCAAAAACTAAAACAACTTAATAAATTGTGGCGTGGGACAAACAGACCTACGCAAATTAGATTGTTATGAGCATGTATCTTTCCTATTGCAACATACGCCTGTGAGACTTGGAGAAGCTGAACAGCACATACATACTTTTAAATATAAATGTTAAAGACGGGTTCTAAGAATGTCTTGGATACAGAAAAGAACAAATGCATCCATACGACAAGATCTGAATATTTAAGAAGGTTGGCTATTAAATACGATAAAGCAAAGAATATTGAAATATTGTGGTCACTTGAAATGTAATGAAAGTTTGGAGCGAACAATAGTGGAGGGGTATATGCTGGGAAGAAAGGAAGAGAAAGGCCAAAGAGAAGATGGTTGAGATATGTGGCAGATGATCTCAGTTTGGGTTATCGGACGCGGGACATCTTGCTTATGAACGAGAGGTTTTCCAGAAGGTTGTTATGGGAGTGATATTCTGCAAATGACATGCTACTGTATGAATGAATGAATGAATGAATGAATGAATGAATGAATGAATGAATGAATGAATAGCAGAACACAAAATAAATAAATTCAGAATACATAGCCTATCTCCCGGGAAGGTTAAACTGGTCCCCCAAAAAACGCCAACAGAAGTCGGATGTGTCGTCCTAAAGGTGCAATATCGCAGCTCCGCTGTAAACAGGCACAATGCAATTACATCCGAAAAAAGACTCCAGATGAACGCAGCAGAAGAAGAAGAATACATATCCGAGAACAGATACAAAGTACGCCAGTTACCTGGGTACTGTGCTGAGCTTTCTAAGCACAGTAGGTAATTAATGAATAGAGGAATATATGTCTCAATCTTCAAGAATGTTACTGATCAGTATATTTCTCAGTCTCCATGAAGTCTACATAGCAGTATACGCCAGAGCATCTATGAAGTGTACAGACCAGTGTACCCATCGTCTTCAAGCAGTGTACAGAGCAGCAAACTTATCATTCTTCAAGAATATATACATTTATACATAAAAGTCTTCAAAAATGGTACAGGGCCGCAAACCTATCAGTCTCATAACAGTTTACAGAAAAATGCTCTGTACACTTCTTAAAGACTGATGCATATACTGTACACATGGAGATAGGAAAGCATATAGCTCTGCATACTTATGGCAGTTGATAGATACAATGCTCTGTACATTTCTTTGAGACATGGGTATACTGCTATTTAAGTATCTTAAAGATGGTTAATATTATAGTTCTTAGACATATAGATAACTGCTTTATTTGTAAACAACAAATAATCTCCCTTGAATCGGTAATACAACTTCAGGCTGAAGGGAAATAACCGGAACGAAAATATATTATGAAAATCATAATGTTTCGTGACAACATATGTAAATATATATAATATAAATATATAAAGCTTAACTAAAATCACACTTAACATACTTTCTTATCAATGTCTTAGATTAAACCACAGAGTATGTATACTCCTTAAGAACAAAAAATAAAAGAGATTGTAGCTTGGCCATTATAAATTAATAGGACCCCAGTCTATACATGATCTTTATGGAGGACAACGAAATCACAGTTGCCCGCGAGAGGGTCCCCTTGCCCGGTAGGGGGGAGGGAGGGTCCCTCTGCCCGGTAGTGGCGAGGGGAGGGTCTCCCTGCCCGGGAGGGGGTAGAGGAGGGTCCCCCTTCCCGTAGGGGGTAGAGGAGGGTCCCCCTGCCCGGGAGGGGGGAAGTAAGGGTCCCCCTGCCCGGGTGGTGCTCCCCCTCCTCGGAAGGGGAGATGGTCGGGAGGTTTCCAGGGAGGGAGGGCGGTCGGGAGGTTTCCATGTAGTGAAGTGACACGGATCTTAATTTTATTTACAGTAACTGGAGTTATGACATAACACAAAAAGTGACTCTAAGCCTCGACAAATCCCGGGGTATTTTTCTTCTAGGGCTAAATCGTGGGTTTACACATAGTACAGATGCACTGAGGAAAGGAAAGTTTCGGGGTTTGCTGTCTGAGGCTAGTATGTCCATTACATACAACACGGAAACGTCAGTTCTAAAACTTTGTACGTCTCGGAAATGTTGTCCCTCGAAGATAGAAACATCATCCCAGCAGCCAGCACGGCCGAATGGATAAGAATTGTGTCCTTAGACATCCGGTGTGCTGATGCCGAGATAAGAGGTTCAACCCCTACACCAGACAGTTGGACTAAAGTGTTAATCTGTCGTCCTTGACTTGGGGACGTATATTACAAGAACCTCTGAAGTCGGAGTTGGTTTGCCTGATGGCGAGGGATACTGTTAATAGGGAAAGCTAATCCACACGCACAATTCAGTCCAGCACTATTAGAAGGATTGCGTTTGGACTACGATTGAGTTCAAAGCCAGCACACACCAAAAAAATCATCCCAGCTACCAAACTGTGTGGCTACTACTTGGAGACCCCCGGGAACATACATTCTCACATCAGATACTAGGAATGGTACAATATGGTGATGATAGTTGTTTCCTACCATCTACGTGGAGTCTCCGCTATGAAGTGGGTGAGATTTCTGTCTCGGTACTCAGAAGTTCATGTAATCTTTTTCATACTTCGACACCCGGTTCGCCAGAGAAATGTTTCGGAGATCAAGGAAGGAGTTACGCCTCTCCATAGCACAAAGCCTGCGCTTAAATATAGAGACCATGTGTTGCCCACGCAGCATGATTCCTCTCTCGCAGCCTATTTCACTTAAGAGGAAAGGTAACACCAATACATCTGGAACAAGACAAGCTGCAGAAGCTACCAGTTCAGCAAAGCAATGCCCTAACTGTCCGCCTGTCGGAGCTTCGATTCCAGACCAGCTGCCAACCAAGACTTAAGACCTGGTCTGCCCTGCCATGACATTTTGTCTTTATGTTTCATTTCCCGGCATCAGAATAAGGTTTGTATCCTCCCAATTGCGCTCCTCCGCCCGAATCTCTATCATTTTTATTTAGCATTTTGTTATTTTCCAGGCATTTTTACGCATATTAGATTGCCATTTTTTTTACCTTAATGACAAACGCTCATACATCAAAATCAACGCACGAAGGTCTGCTTCCGAATCGCCAGCGGCTGATTTCGAACCCTCGACTCGATATTTCGGGAAATTGTGAAACGCATCACTGCCCCTTAGCTATAGATCCGGCATAGAACAGAACAGCGTAGCCAACAAAATCACGGAGAACCGTTATTTAAATTAGTTGCATATCCTTTACAAGACGTAGCAGTCAACCCCATCATTTTTTGCTGTTGTGTTGTCTTGGTAAGTTTACGTTCAGTAGTTTGCCATTGCTTTCTGAATGACCGGCACCCATACCATTTCGTAAACAACCAACGCAAGGCGGTCTGCTACCAAATCACCCCCAGCTGTGTTTCGAACGCGGGTATGCGGGATAACAAACCGCGTCCGTAAAACCTTCGCCACGGAGCAAGCAAGACTAATATAATTGAGGGAAATATTTTAGACAAGCGAAAAGACATGAAAGTCATGAAAAGATAGATACTTGTATCTCTGATATACTGCCTATAGTGCCTTGCGGTGTAGAACAGGTGGGTCTTAAGACATTACGAGCTAAGGTCGCCGGGCTAGTGCAGTCGTTGCGAAATGTGCAGGTTAGGGTTTTCTTTTCGTTTCTTTTTTTATTCCGACAGAAAAAAAAAATTCCTACCTTACCGAGGATTCGAACACGGGACTCCTGAAGAAGAACCCGGCATTCTAGCCTCTCGGCCAGCATTTCCTCATAAATATAAATATCTAATTCCTTATAATACGCTTTGTCTGTACGTAAATTCTGTTAAAGGCAGTTTTTGTGCCATGTGGCAACTGATTGGAACTTACCAACAAAGTAAATTTTAAAAGGGGACGCAGAGGTGTTTCCAAGGCACCAGGGCCGGGTTATATAGGGGCCTACTGGCCAAGACATATTGACGCGTCCTCGTCGAGCGTCCTGGACAACAGGTCCCTTTGGGGTC
The DNA here is from genome assembly GCA_963921405.1 of Cepaea hortensis. Taxonomy (NCBI): domain Eukaryota; kingdom Metazoa; phylum Mollusca; class Gastropoda; order Stylommatophora; family Helicidae; genus Cepaea; species Cepaea hortensis. Next base: position 35,682,115 of record OY992887.1, on the reverse strand, counting down.
CTGGCTAAGGTCAATAGGATCGCCGATTCCTCCGAAGTCAGAGAGTGTCTGCCTGTAAGGCGAGGAACCACCAGTCTGCACACCAATAAGCCAGACATGGGACAACGGATACTCATGCAAACCTCAGGTCCTGTATGACATCACACTGAAGTTGGACAACAGGATGTATTCATCCGACATACAGGACTTCGCGTTGGAGCTCAAGCCAACGAACACAAGCAAGCAAGCAATCTTAAAAGAAGTACTGATAGGACGGCTAAGATCACAGCTGTATTAATTTTGAGTGAACTGTCATGTCGATAGGTCAAATTAGAACAGACATTTCAGTGTCTGGGTCAAAGATTTCAGTAATATCAGTGCTATAGAATAAAGGATTGAGCTCCAAATGATCGACTTTACCAGAACAACAAAGTTGACACCATAGAAAGATGTCTGGAGTGGTATACATGAAACAATCCAGCTAAATTGATTTCAACCATCCATCCTTAATCCATCACGTGCCATGCCGATAAGCGTGGGCGGTTATGTTTTGGCATCTCACTCCATCACCAGAGTCGTGGATCAGCTCCTTGTTTCTGTCTCGACCATGCCACGTGGCCAAGCCATCCAGCTACTTACTTCTCTGCCTTCCTCTTGTTCTCTTCCCCTCGATCTTGCCAGTTGTCACCAAGTTCTGTAATTTATTTCTTCTCATAAACTGACCAAAATATTGTGACTGTCTGAGTCTAATTTCTCTAATCAGTTTACGATTTTCATATGTCTCTTATAGGACTTGATCATTGGTTTTTCTGTCTGTCCATGGTATTCTTTGCATTTTCCTCAGAAACCACATTTCCAACTCCATCATATTTTTGTCAGCTTGTCTGCTCATTGTCCACGCTTCACATCCATACAAAAGTGCAGATTCTATGTAGCACTTCAAGTCTTTTTCTCGTTGCAAATAACATCTTTTTATTGGTCAGTATGTTTTTACATCTTGCAAAAGACTGCCCGCTGTCGTCACCATCATCAGCAGGTGTCTACTCTCTAGGTCAGCATAACTGAAAGGATAAAAAGCGCTGATTCTTAAACACCCGGTATGCTGATGCCGAAGTATCGAGTTCAACCCCTTCACCAGTCAGCTGGACTAAACTGTTCACTTCTCGTCCTTGACTTGGGAACGTAAATTACAAGTACCTCTAAGTCGAGTAGGTTCGGCTAATGTCGAGGGATACTGGTAATATGGAAAACTAATCCACGGCAAAAAAATCAGCCCTGTGTACTAGAAGCAGTAATACGACTACGCTCGAAGTTACAACGAGCGAACAAACAAACAAAAAGAAAAAAAGAAAAGGGTCTACCCTCAATTCTATTTGTCTTAATTGATTCAGTGCCAATCAAACAGTAGGTTTGAGTCAAACATAAATGGATGGCGGAAAATTGAGAATAGGGATGTGTCATGGTTATGACTTTAAAGTTGTTAATGTGGTAGCAGACATGCTGTATTATAACGCAATGACAAACTTTCAGTGACTATATAACCCCATTTCAGATGAGGGAAGTCGATTAAGGCGATTAATCATCCCATTGAAATTAATCAGTTAATTAATCAGCCTTCTTCAGTATTTAGCTCTTCTGTGATCGATGCGTGTGTTTTCCCTTTCATCTACAAATGTTTAACAATTTCAATTGTTTGGCATGAAAGTTTGTCACATTCTCACTTTCGAGACACTCAGAAAAGGTGACTATCGATATATTCTTTGTAAATATATCGTTCACAAGTTTACTTACAACTTAAGACTACAGGGCTGGCAACCAGCTTCAGGGAAAATCATATCTTCCTCTCGAAGAATAGTGTGGCGAAGTGGTCAAGCCGTTTGACTCGTGCTCCGAAGGTTGTGGGTTCGATTCCAGGCCGCGTCCTTCGGTTTACGAGTTAAATGTTTCGGAGACTCCTGTGGGTCGTCGCTAAAAGCTACGGAGTTCGTGCTTTGTGCGACGCTTTCCGTGCTACGGAAAGAGACCGAGCCATATGGGATAAAACCCGGTGCAATGAAGTCGACCCTGTCGACTTTTAAGCGACTTTAAGTGCTACCACTGTTGCTAATAGTGTCACCACTGATGCACTACCACTGATGTTAATAGCGCTACCACTGCTGCTAGTAGTGTTACCCCTGCTGCTAATAGTGCTTCAGCAACCAGCTTCAACCAGTTTCAGAGAAAATCATATCTTCCTCACGAAGAATAGTGCTACCACTGCTGCTAATAGTGCTACCACTGCTGCTAACAGTGCTACCACTGCTGCTAATAGTTTCACCACTGATGCGCTACTACTGCTGTTAATAGCGCTACCACTGCTGCTAATAATGTTACCCCTGCTGCTAATAGTGCTACCCCTGCTACTAATATCGCTACCGTTGCTGTTAATAGTGCAATCAATTTTGTTGATAGTGCTACCACTGCTACTAATAGTGCTACCATTGTTGCTGATAGTGCTACCACTGCTGCTAATAGTGCTACCACTGCTGCTAATAGTGCTGCGACTGCTGATAATAGTGCTGCCACTGCTGCTAATAGTGCTACCACTGCTTCTAATAGTGTTAGTACTGTTGCTAATAGTTTATCACTGATGCTAAAAAGCGACACCAATCATGTTGATACTACTGCTACTGTTGCTAAAAGTGCCACAGTTGCTTTTGATATTACTGCCACTGCTGCTAATACTACTAATAGAGTTTATAATACTGCTAAAATTGCTACTCTTACTATTATGTAAATTATATATAAAATATACATATAAAAAGATTTACAAAGAAGAAAAATAATATAATAGGAAACGGTTGTATCCTAGGAAAACATGGAGAATTGATAATTGATAACACGGACATAATAAAAAGATGGACAGAGTACACAGAAGATTTACTCTGGGACAATAAACCAACATTGTATAATACTCAAGATGGACCAAACATATTAAAGGCTGAAGTAGAAAAGGCTATTAAAAAGATGAAAGAAGGAAAGGCTGCAGGTCCTGACAAATATATATATATATAATACAGGGTATAAAACTTAAGAGAGCTTTCTATACTAAATTACAAAGATTACACCCAACATATAACAGAGAAAAACTACAAGACATTACAGTCAAAGAGAAATTTACAGATGAAATAAAATATAAACTTGAAACTCTGCAAAACCCTTCGGAGGAAAGCGTTGACCAAACTTGGTTGAACATCAAGAATACCATTCAATCTACCGCAGAAGAATGTCTCGGTGTGTTAACCACGCATAGAAAGAACAGATGGTTCAATCAAAAATGTGAAGAAGCAGTCATTAGGAAGAAGAATGCCAGACATGTATGGTTAAATGACATCAATAACATCCAAAAGGAAGAGCATTATAGAAATGAAAAGAGGCTACAAAAGTAGTCAGACAGCAGAAGCGAGAATATATGAGTAATATAATCAAAGATATGGAAACTAATCACCAGAAAAATGAATCCAGAAAATTTTTTAAAGAACTGAAGTCAATGAAACGAGGGCACCAACAAAACACATATGGTTTAAAAGACAAAAATGGGAATATGATAAATACCAATGAGGAAATGTGCAACACATGGAAAGAATATTTTATTGAATTACTAAATTGTGAAGCTCCAAGTAACATTTTCCCACAGGAAGAGGTTCTAACATGCGAACCACAAATTGAAGAACCTACATTTGAAGAAATCCTATATGTAATCACACGACTTAAAAACAATAAGGCAACTGGGACTGATGGAATTGCTGCTGAATTTATAAAGGCAGGTGGCCATGCATTACATCTAAAGCTATACGAACTAATAATAAAAATCTGGAGGACAGAAGAATTACCCCATGACTGGAAAGAGTCATTATTGATACCTATCTTTAAGAAAGGAGACAAGTTCCAATGTGGAAATTATAGAGGAATATCACTACTGTCCACAAGCTATAAGATACTATCCGCAGTATTACTAAATAGACTAAAACCATATTCAGAAGACATATTAGGTGACTACCAGACGGGTTTTAGACAAAACAGATCAACAATAGATCAGATATTTATCTTACGACAAATAGCCGAGAAACATTGGGAATATAAAAGAGATCTCCATAACATTTTTGTGGATTTTAAAAAGGCTTATGATAGTGTCCATAGGAATAGTCTATGGAATGCTATGCAGGAATTTGGAATACCAAGGAAGTTAATCAACATGACCAGACTATGCATGGAAGATACTTATAATATAGTAACATATAAAGGCAGGAAATCAGACCCCTTCCAAATAACACCTGGCTTGAAACAGGGTGATGCACTATCACCGCTACTCTTCAATCTGGCTCTAGAGAAAGTTGTAAGGAAGATAAAGGAGGAATGTGATATTGGAGGAACATCCAAACTGCTTGGTTATGCAGATGATATAGATATTATAGGGCAAAGTGAACAAAAGACATTGGAAATATTGACTCACTTAAAGGAAAAAGCCCAACAGATGGGGCTGGTTATCAACCAAGATAAGACAGAATATATGGTAATTTCAAGAGACGGAATGGCTAAAAACTCTGGCCACATACAAATAGATAATATGACCAATAAAAGAACGGAAACATACAAATACCTGGGTACAATATTCAACTGCTCCAACATCATAAGGGAAGAAATACAAACTAGAATCAACTCTGGAAGTAAGATATACTATGCACTACAACATCTACTAAAATCAAAGGCGCTATCTCGTAACACCAAAATCACAATATACAAACCACTGAACAGACCAGTTGTGCTGTGTGGCTCTGAAACCTGGAGTACAACGAAAGGAGACGAAGCCTTGTTACAAACCTTTGAGAACAAAATTTTAAGACGCATCTTTGGACCCATTAGGGATACACAAAGTGGAGAGTGGAAAAGAAGAAGTAACAAAGACATTTATGATCTGTTTAAGTCCCCGCTAATCACTGGTATCATGAAGGCGAATAGACTACAATGGCTGGGGCATATAGAAAGAATGGAAGATAATAGGGAAACAAAACTCGCTTACACTCAGGAAATAAATGACCGTAGACCCCGAGGTAGACCAAGAAGACGGTGGAGAGATAATACATGTACAGACCTACAAGCACTTGGAATCAACGACTGGCAAGAGAAGGTCCACCAGAGAGACGAATGGAGACGGATTGTATTTGCAGCAAAGAAACTCAATGGCTCGGAAAGCTGAAGAAGAAGAAGAAGAAGATATAGTACAGGGTACATCCTCAAGGACTTGAAAACATCCATTTTCATTACACTACCGAAGAAGCCAAGAGCTGTTGATTGTGGGGATTACAGAACTATTAGCTAAATGAGCCAAATAACTAAGGTTCTACTCAAGGTCATACAAGAAAGAATTCTACATAAAATAAATGAGGAAGTAGCTGAAGAACTATTTGGGTTCCGCAAAAACAGCGGCACCAGAGAAGCAATTATCTGTTTGATGATGTTAATTGAAAAATATATAGAAGTTCAAAAAGGTATATATGTTTGTTTTATAGGCTACAAGAAAGCTTTTGATAGAGTACAACATGAACGACTAGTTACGTGTCTTCAAGATATAGGAGTAGACGGAAAGGACATCAGACTTATTAGTAACTTGTACTGGGAACTAGTAGATGTACTAGTAGATGTGGAAATAACTATTCGCCGCCTATAGAGATAAAAAGAGGAGTACGGCAGGGATATGTACTTTCCCCAAGCCTCTTCAACCTATACATAGAAATAATTTGTAAACAAGCTGAACTGCCTGGACTTAATATCAATGGAAGAATCATAAACAATCTTAGGTTTGCTGACGATACCGTGTTCCTAGCAGAAAGCGAGCAAGAGTTAAAAGACCTAGTGGTGCAAGTAAAGTGGATATAGTGAAGAATGTGGCTTAGATGTTAACATCAACAACAACAACAAAATTATGATAATTAGCAATGAAAAGGAAAGGTCATTAATGAACATCACAGTAAACGGGGAGATACTAGAACAAGTAACAAGTTTCTCCTATCTTGGACATATAACAACAGATTATGGCAGAAGTGAGATAGAAATCAACACGAGAATAGGAATGGCCAAAAATGCTCTCAACAGCATGAAATCAGTATTAGCATCAAGAGAGATTTTTTTTTTTTTTTTTTTTTTTTTTTTTTTGGGGGGGGGGCATATCCCTTACAGGACGTTGCAGTCAACATCAGTATTTTTCAGCTTCTGTTGATGTACTAGGCAAGATTACACTCAGTAGTTCGCCATTGCTTTCTGAGCGACCGGCTCACATACCCCGTAAGTTACCAACGCGGCGAGAACCGCTACCGATTCTCGCGCAAGTTACGTTACTCACGAGAATATACGGGATTACGGAAAAAGACGTTAACTTCTAGGCCAGGGAGACCGGCCTAGAGAGATTAACAACGCGTTAAAAATGAGAATTGTCAAATGCTACGTATATTAAACGCTACTGTATGGCGTGGAAGCCTGGACAATGAACAAGCAACTAGAAAGTCGCATAGAGACCCTGGAGATGTGGATATACAGACGAATAGGTTGTATGTCATGGAAACAAAAACAATCAAATGCAGTGGTTCTAGAAAATCTGGGAATGAAGAGAGATGATGAAAGAAATAAAGAGGAGGCTAGTGAAATATGTCGGCCACGTTAAAAGACATGATACTCTTATAAAAACCATACTGGAACGCAAAGCTGAGGGCAAGCAAGCAAGAGGTAGACAACGATACAGGTGGGAGGATAACATCAAGAGATGGACGAACATCAGCCTGACAGAATGTACAGTCAGGGCGAGAGACAGACAGTGTTGGAGATCCATTCCAGCCAACGTTCGTAGTAGAGACGACACCTGGTTGATTGATTGATTTTATATATATATATATATATATATATATATATATATATATATATATATATATGTGTGTGTGTGTGTGTGTGTGTGTGTGTGTGTGTGTGTGTGTGTGTGTGTGTGTGTGTGTGTCCCGCTCGCGCACGTGTATGTGTGGATTATACGTCTACGTATGTCAGAGTTAAAAGTCAGAGGATCGACTTCACCGCACCGATGTTTAAACCATTGTGTTTAGTCTCCGTCTGCAGAGAGTCAAGACGTCTGCTGAGATTATCGTACAAAGCACAAACAGCAATGACCCGTATGTGCGTGTAAATTATTCCGTTAAAACGCATCGGGAATATTTTGTTTCGCCACTTATTTCGGTATCCAAACAGCACACATGGGCTATGTGACCCAATAATACACCGGACTATTTTACTTTCCCGGATTTTTGTGGATATCACTTTTACGAGGACTTGTTGAGACTAGAGTCGCGCTGGTAGTAAACAGTTCAGCCCTGTCAGTTCTGGAGATCTAACCCTGGACATGTGTTGTAATAGGTAAATGCTCTAATATCTACTGAATCACGGTTGCTCTTTCCACATGTAGCTGTTTGTACTTGCACATACGTGCGTGCATAGGTCACCACGTTCTTAATGTTGCCTTGCAAAGAATACAAAATCCTTAAATGACACAGATAAACATCAAACGCGGTAGAAGCTAAAAATAAAACGTGCGCATTCAAGCCCGGGCCAGGAGAAAACACCGTGAGCAGAGATTAGATAAACTGTGTACACGTTTCACGCTTGCGTTTGCCTGCCAGGTTCGTGTCAAACTCGATTTTTATAAACCTCTTTAACGCCTGAAAGTGAAACTTTCCTTAAAAGCAGTCATTGTAATTGTGCGTGGGTGCGTTTCTGCAGAGATTGCCGATTTGTGTGTTGAAAAAAAGCAATTGTGTTTCCATTTATTCGTAGCCTTTATTCCCACACCTGCTAATATTGCGATATCTGTCTCTATCCTCTGTCGTTTAGAAATCTTTCTTCATTGTTGGTCTATTATTGGGTACATGTAAGACTCCTTGGCTCAGTGGTTTGCATGGCACTTTATTTTTATTAACCTGTCAAATACAGACATTTAAAATGTTAGTTGCATATCCTTTACAGGACGTCGCAATCTACCCTAGAATATTTATTTGGTTGTTTGTGATTCCTGGACAAGTTTACGTTCAGTAGTTTGTCATTGCTTTCTGAACAACCGAAACTCATATTATTGTATGGAAAGCAACGGAAAGCGAACTGCTTCCAAATCGCACGCAGCTGTGTTTCGAAGGCGGCGTATGGCATTAAGAATTACATTCAAAACCCCTTCGACACAGAGCCGGCCACACACATATATAATCAATATCACGCCGGCAGCCTTTACTTCCTAAAATATTTTCTGGTACCCAGCATTAAGCTGTTCAACATGGGAGCTCAGGTGAATCTTCAGAGAACCTCTGTCTGGAGGGTTATTCTAACACATGGCCAGTTGACCGGCCAGCAATTGGACTATCCTCTAGACCAGTTGTTCGCGACTTGTTTTGGCCCATGCACCCCTTCGCCATATGTTCAAAATGTCATCACCACCCCCCCCCCTTTTCATATTTCTTCCCTATAAATCCCCCCCCCCGGGCCCCTACACAGCATACGTAAAAAGGAAGCTAAATATAATAGCACATACTAGAACAAGTCTATACGTCTACATAAGACATGATTTGCAGGTCTACTTACGTTACAAAACGAATTTCAGAAGGGCGAGATGTTCAGAACCGTAAAATGCACCCTGGAAAAGGGGGGGGGGGGGAGAGAGAATTCCCCACCGGTTGTGAACCACTGCTCTAGACTTACCTGGACCCCAACAAGGATTTAAAAGACAAGAGGGTAGACTTCGTTGCACTATGGCTCAGTCTCTTTCCACAGGGCGACCTGCAGAAAGCATCCTAGCTCAAAGCACGAACTTCCTAGCTCAAGCGACGACCCCCTGGAGTCTACAAGAACATTTAAACCGCGAATCAAATGCCATAGCCCGGAAATGAACCCACAACCTTCGGTTGGCGAGGCAGGCAGCGTAACCACTTCGCTAAGAAGACCCCTAATAGATGCTATTACCAGAAATTGTTTGAGTGGGTAATTAGTGGCAATAATACTGATCACGTCAACCTTGAGAGGTTTGCTTAAAGGAAAACATGGACGTAGCATCACATCACAAGTAACAAGATACCGTAGACGGGCAGTCTTTTACCACGTGAAGTTTTCTTGTATAGATGGTGTCTCAACCATGAAATGAAGGAATTTCTTATAATGATGATGATTCAACTATGAAATGAAGGAATTTCTTGTAATGATGTCTCGACCACGTAAACGTTGGACGGAGGGAATAACAGAATCCATGGGAATGTCGATATACGAAGCCCATAACCGGGCACTCTCACGAAGTTTATACTTCACCTCGACACCGCAAGGTACAAGAGGAACATGATGAGATGAGATGATGAGATGTCTCGACGATAAAATTAAGGAATTTCTTGTAATGATGAAGTCTCAACTATGAAATGAAGAAATTTCTTGCACTTGATGATGTTTTAACCATGAAATGAAGGAATTTCTTGTAAGGATGTATCGACCATGAAATGATGGAATTTCTTGAAACTTGATGATGGTTCAAGCATGAAATGAAGGAATTTCTTGTAAAGATGTCTCAACAGGGAAATGAATTAATCTCTTGTAGTGATGTCTCAATCATAAAATTAAGGAATTTCTTGTAAGAATGATGTTTCAACAGTGAAATAAAGAATTTCTTGTAATGATGATGTCTTAACTATGAAATGAAGGAATTGCTTGTAATGATGATGTATCAGTCATGAAATGAAATAATTTCTTGTAACGATGATGTCTCAACAGTGAAATGAAGAAATGTGTTGTAACGATGTTGTCCTAACCATGGAATGCATTAATTTCATGCAATAATGATGACTCGGCTATGAAATGAAGGACTTGCTTATAATGATGATGTGTGAACCATTAAATGAAATAATTTCTAGTAACGATGTTGTCTCAACAGTGAAATGCAGAAATGTATCGTAGTTGATAATGTCTCATCCATGACATGTGCGATTTCGTGAGACTATTAAAGTAACTTGAACATTAAAACAGTAAAGAACCCATCTGTGCACGCTTCTGAGCGTATTCGGTATATGGTGCAAGTATAACAGTGTTACAAATCCTCAATCTCATGCCATGAAATATATAGATAGGATGTGCAAACTGGTTCACACAACAAAGGACTGCAATTAAAAGAAGAGGAGAAGAAGACACGTCACATGTGGAGATGACTTTGAGAAATAGAGTTTTCTTCTTTTCTTAGAGATTGTACCTGTATTTTGATATCCCTAATACGTACAGTTGTAATATGTATTAAGTCGTTGCTAATATCTGTTGCAATTGCCTTCGCACCAGATTATGAAGAAAATACAGATTTTAGGCTGTCTTTAAACGGGTTTAAGATGGTAGTCCTAAACTGAATTATATGATTCGCATGATTTATTTCCATCATTCGGTGTTCGTTTTGTGTTTGTGGATGGTTTCCGTTGCAAACGTAGCTGATACAAGTTTTATATTCCAGAAATTCTTCTGCAACTTCTTCGTTCGTCACAACTTTAGAGGGGTGTCTGGGGTGTCAGGCATTGGTAGTACCGTTGGTAAGGATGACTATCATGTCCTTTCATGGCCCATTTCCCACTGGTCCAAGCTCACGCTCAGCTCACGCCTGTGGCACCTAGTAGCTGTCAGCATGCCACATCGGGTCCCCCCCCCCCCCCGGACAACAGCTGTGACAGGCTAGCTAAACCAGGCGTGGGTAACCTATTCGGTATCAAACCAATCGGTGAACTTAGGTATGCCTACCCAGCATATGAAGACAGGATTCGGCAGACTACGCGGAAGTAATCATTGATGATTCAACGGGCAAGACGGCGTTTACCAGAAAAGCGTTGTGGAACGTAATGAGCACGGCACGGTACGTAGAGTGCTGTATTCGTCTCCAATCGTCTTAACATGACTTGCCACTGGACTCAGATGGACGCAGTCGAGAGAGTTAGGTCGACGAATTGCGACCACTTCTCCCTTGTCCATAGGTAATCTACCACCAAGAGATGCATTCTCTGCCAGCCTATCAGCCTGTTCATTCGCCCGTAATCTCGCATGGCCAATGTAAAGACAAAACGACACTCGAGGCGGGTGTGATAAACATTCTTCATTTGTCAAAACAGTTTCTGGTACTCATATTAGGCGGCTGTTTAGAGTTCCCAATAAGAGTTCCCATTTAGAGTTCAGCACAGCCAGGGCACTAGGGGATAATGAGTCAACATCACCATCATGTGCACTGCCTGTTGTCGTAGGCTTTCATGTTTCTCCGCCAATCTCGTTTCTCTGTGTTCTGGATCATCTCTGGTGATGACATTCCTCCATACCGCCGTCTCAGTCCATCTAGCATCAATTCTCTCTTCTGCCTCTGCCTCTGCAAATGTTCTTTTTTAGTTGTCACGATGTTTTCCAATGCTCCGCAATACTATATTTGAGCAATCGTTTATTGTTCGTCGAATACAATGATTACGATCAAGATAGATGGTAGCGTTACTATTTACGTCATTGTATATTATTATATTCACACCATGTTAGAAATGCTGGGGTTGACATCAACGTCATGTAAAGGATATGCAACCAACTAATCATAAATCTCATCACATGATCGAATAATGATATTCGTCTCTTTTTTATAGTTGTATATAATGTTATACTTTCAGTAGCCTATTTGAGGCAATCATTGTTAATTACTGTAACAGTCCACTAAATTCGCGCCATGATGATGATAATGGTTATATTACGAGTGAATAGTGTCATACAGAACAAGCGTCTGGAGTATAATGACGAATTCTCTTTTACAACACATCAGAATAAACAGAGCTCGCATCAAAAACAACAAGCCAAAAGACAAACAAATAAGTACAGGGCGGCGAAGGTAATTACCCTCTTTGTCTTCTTTGCCGGCAATGGCTGTGATTGCAGACTGTCTCCAGTGCCTTTCATTCAGCTATCAGCCTTCTTTGCAAATGCCTATCCTTTCGTATTTATGTCAACCCATCGAGTTCCTTTTCTCTTATTTGACCTTTATACACGACACTCTTGATTACCCGAGCAGAATTCTTTATTGTATTCTTTCTTTAAGGAATAGGGAATATCCTGATTTGCGTAGAGTAATCCCGTACAAATTTGACCAGAAAATAGTATTTTTCCGAGGTAGTTTCCTACTACTGATCTGTGATGTTATAGCGACAACACATTTAGTAGGCCCAAGAGCGAGGAGGAATAGATGGCAAATCTTTGCCTCACTTTCGCAGTCGACAAACCCAGATGTCAAACCCGGTTCTGACCGTGCTCGTCACATTGCCTGTGCAGTTCGCTATCTGCTTCACTAACGCACCTTCTGTGTAATCCCATATCCATTTCCCCCCCCCCCCCCCCGTAATGTTTTTCTTTCCCATTTTTTCAACGGTAGTGTGTACACTTCGTTTTCTATTTACTAAGTCAATTATGAGGTTACATCAATTTATTTATGAGTTTACATCAAGTCAGTTATGATTTTACATCAATTCAGTTATGATTTTACATCCAGTCAGTTATGATTTTACATCAAGTCAGTTATGATTTTACATCAATTCAGTTATGATTTTACATCAAGTCAGTTATGATTTTACATCAAGGCAGTTATGATTTTACATCAAGTCAGTTATGATTTTACATCCAGTCAATTATGATTTTACATCAAGTCAGTTATGATTTTACATCAATTCAGTTATGATTTTACATCCAGTCAGTTATGATTTTACATCAAGTCAGTTATGATTTTACATCAAGTCAGTTATGATTTTACATCAATTCAGTTATGATTTTACATCAAGGCAGTTATGATATAACATCAAGTCAGTTATGATTTTACATCCAGTCAGTTATGATTTTACATCAAGTCAGTTATGATTTTACATCAAGCCAGTTATGATTTTACATCAAGTCAGTTATGATTTTACATCCAGTCAGTTATGATTTTACATCAAGTCAGTTATGATTTTACATCAAGGCAGTTATGATTTTACATCAAGGCAGTTATGATTTTACATCAAGTCAGTTATGATTTTACATCAAGGCTGTTATGAGTTTACATCAAGGCAGTTATGATTTTACATCAAGTCAGTTATGATTTTACATCAAGTCAGTTATGATTTTAATTATAAGTGTAAATGTGGACAGGGTCTAAACATAATATTCTCCATGTGACAAAATTTCTAAACACAACGTTAAACATTTTCAAAATATTATCTAACGTTTACCAGGGCCCACTTCATCAGTGGCCCACACGGCCCACTTGCCATCGCAGATACTGATACCCTGGCCAGCCCATCTCACAGGGTGGTAATATGATATATAATCTCTGTGTGGAGATACTGATACCCTGGCCAGCCCATCTCACAGGGTGGTAATATGATATATAATCTCTGTGTGGAGATACTGATACCCTGGCCAGCCCATCTCACAGGGTGGTAATATGATATATAATCTCTGTGGGAAGATACTGATACCCTGGCCAGCCCATCTGACAGGGTGGTAATATGATATATAATCTATGTGGGGAGATACTGATACCCTGGCCAGTCCATCTCTGACAGGGTGGTAATATGATAAATAATCTCTGTGGGGTAGGGGTTACGGATGCAGTTCGTAATCTCGCATACCGCATTTGAAACACGGCTGTGGGCGATTTAACAGCAAACCACTTTGCGCTGGTTTTTATAAAATATAATATATTGAGTGTCAGTCGATCAGAAAGCAATGACAAACTACTGATCGTAAACTTGCCAAGAAATCACTAGCAGCTAAAAAAAAAAATATGTTGGGGTTGACTGCAATTAATTGTTAATGTTATCACTGCCATATTTCATTATCGTAATCAGTGTATTGGACGAACAATAAACGATTGCTCAAATATAATGAGGCGTTAACAATTACGTGGTTGAAGCCGGATTGGTACAAACAGAAAGATATAATTTGAAACTTTTTTTTTCGATAGCCTTTATAGGACATGCAGTCAACACCAGCATTTTTCAGCTGCTGTTGATATCTTGGCAAGTTTTTACGTTCAGTAGTTTGCCATTGATTTCTGAACGACCGGCTCACTACCTCCGTAAGAAATCAACGCAACACGATCAGCTGCCGAATCTCAGGCAGCTGCGTTAAATTTGAAACTACCGTGGCGATCACAGATGTTTCACTTTTGAACAATACTTGAGACTATGTGGTTTAATTGTGTCAGCTAATTATTATTAATTTATTCATGTCATATGATATGCAAAATGCACCCGGCGAGATGCAGCCAATATCAATCAATCATGTGTCATGCCGGAAAGCGTGGGCGGTCATGACTCGCCATTTCACTCGATCACCAGAGTCGTGGATCAGCTCAGTGTTCCTGTCTCGTCCATGCTATGTGGCCAAGCCATCTAGATATTTTCCTCTCGGTCTTCCTCTTGGTCTGTTCCCTTCGATCTTGCCAGTTGTCACTAAGTTCTCCAGTCCATTTCTTCTCATAACATGTCCAAAAATTTTGACTGTCTACGTCTAATTTCTCTAATCAATCTACGATTTTCATTTGTCGCCTGTAGTACTTGGTCATTGGTTTTTCTGTCTGTCCATGGTATTCTTTGCATTTTCCTCAGAAACCACATTTCTGCAGCCATCAGATGTTTTTCAGCTTGACTGCTCATTGTCCAAGTTTCACATCCATACAAAAGAACAGGCTCTTATGTATCTTCTCAACACTCTTTTTCTCGTTTCAATTGACATCTTTTTATTGGTCAGAATTTTTTCATCTTGCTAAAGGCAGCAAATATATTGCCATATAGTGAGTATAGTGTGGGTCTTCTGTGTTTACATTCACTAATGGAACACATTGTTTTCAGTAATCATTGTGGTTTATTTATAACATTCGGTATTTGCACATGTCAACTAACATAAACATTGGGAAACTGTGTAAATACACAAACACAGAAAAACACACAACACAGTGTTTTATTGAATAACAGTTCTTTTTTTTACGTGACAACTAGTGATATGTGGGACTCGCAGTTTGATCATTCCAGGGTTCCTTTAACATTGACTGGTCAAAATCCACTTGGGTCAGTCCGATAACACTTCTTAGTTTTACTACCAAAATGTTTGCATATCCTTTACAGGACATCGCTGTCAACATCAGCATCTTTCAGCTGATTGTTGATTTCTTGGCAAGATTACGCTCAGTAGTTTGCCATTGCTTTCTGAGCGGCCTGCTCACATACCCCGTAAGTTACCGACGCGATTCGAACCACTGCTGATTCTCACCGTCGTCACGTTACTTACGAGAGTATACGAGATTACGGAGAAAAGACGCTAATCTCTAGGCCAGGAAGCCGGCAGTTTTACTACCAGCAGTATGAAAATCCCCTGCCGACTTGCTAGGCGAGTCGCAGGTTTAGGTCAGAAATCTGACCAAGCGAAATCCTTCCACCCTGGCGAGGAAGATCTCCGTTAGCCCATTACCATTCAGAAATGATGAAATAAGGACTAAATTGGGGATTATAGCAGCGCTAGATTTTATTAGAAGGCAGCAAGTCAAATAGTTTGGCCATGTAACTAGGTTACCAACTAACAGCATACCACAACATGCAATGAGGTACAGACAAAATAGAAGCACAAGAAGAGGCCGACCACTTAACGATGGACGCAGGGAATAACAGAGCCCATGGGGATCTCGATACATGAAGCCCATAAACAGGCACTCTCCCGCTGTTTATACTTCACCTCGACACCACAAGGTACAAGAGGAATGAGATGAGATGAGTTGAGATGAGCCGAGGGTTCCAAATAACCGCTAGAGATTTGGGCGCTTAATGCTTTGTGTTAATTTCTATGATTTGAGGCGTCGATCTTTTAGAAATAAATGACAAATTACTGAACTAACATTGCCTACTAAATCGCAAACAGCCAATAAATGCTGGGCTTGATTGCAACGCCCTGTAAAGTACCTGCAATTAATATGTTTATCTCAGCACACTTCTGCCATACGTCCACGTCACTAAAAGTTAGATGCATATCGTTTACATGACTTAGCAGTCAACTCCAGCATTTTTTGGATGTTTATCATTCCTAAACAAGTTTACGTTCAGTAGTTTGTCATTGCTTTCTGAACGACCGGCACTCATACCATTATATGGAAATCAAAGAAAGGCGATCTGCTTTCAAATCACCCGCAGCTGTATTTTGAAGGCGATATGCGCTATAACGGATTGTATTTTTAACCCTTTAACCGCAGAGTGGATAAATGGTCATCACTGGCCTAAACCGACCTGGCGGGGCATCTCGGAGTGGCGGCTATAGAGATGCAGTGATCAGAATCTCATATGACACTCATCAGCACACCCCCACAAAAATAATACAAATAAATTACATCCCTCGAATACGCTCACTACTAAACTGACAACATTTTTCTCATGTCCGTCAAATTCGATTCCTACTTGATGGCATGTTCAAATATCAACCGAAGGAAAATCCTACTAAATTACACCTAGGTTCAAACGTTCACGACGTGCAGTAAACGAAATGCTGGTGATGCAATGAAATAAACATGTCTCGTGTGCTAATACACTCCCCGGGCAAGTAGGTGGGACATGTCACAGGGGATGACCAGTTGAAAAATTGCTTGGCTAGCCAATTCATTTGGTGGAAAGATTTTCTCGACCGCATAGCGTGTGGGAGTCATCAAAAGTCCAAAATCTGCAAGCTGCAACCGTGTGGTCCTCGAAGGTGCAGCTTGGTGTGCATGTGGCGTTGTATATATGGAAGTACATGAGCAGCCATGTGCTGGACGTGATGATTCTTTGAGTGAGCTCAGTATTAGAGTGCTATGTGTCGGTTCTGCACTTATGGCAGCCTCCTTGCATTTCGGGGAATATCCATCGTCTGTCCCTGCCTTCCCTCGAGGGCCGACAGTCATGCCTACGCCTATCTTCAACAGGCCATGTTTTGTCACTTCATGACGACGAAATGTTCTGGGAGTAACCGCGTTGGTTCAACCTGTCAACACACACTCGCAGAAGTCGGATGTGTCGGCTGACAGCGGCAAATATCGCAGCTCTGCTGTAAACTGACACAACGCAATTACGTCCAAAGCAAAATCAAATATCGGATGAAAGACGAACAAGATAATAATAATTTAGACCTTTGCAGCATTTCGTGAGGAAGACGGATCATTTATTGATCAAGATCAACATGTAGAATTTATGAAAATCTGATATGGAGAGCCTGAGTTGTTTTATGTTTTCATAAAGCAATGTTTTTAACGCTGAGTGGATATGGGGGAGGCATCGGGCCCTCGAACACCGTAGGCATATAGCTATGAAGAAAACACACAAACAAATATACAAGTATACAAACAGCCTGAGGGATCAACCCATGAAAGTGAAGAACAAAGGAGGTTGAAGAGGAGAAGCAAAAGAAGAAGAAAGAAGAAGAAATAGAACAAGAACACAAATTCTCTTGTGTGTTACGTCTCTTAGCGTCAGGATGTGACATTAGTTTAGAAATCAGGTACCTTGGTCTCGTAGACAGCCAGTATATACGAGGTTGCTTCAAATGAAAACCTTTAATCTCCTATGACTTTTGAGTTGTTCTAACATGTAGAAATCTCTTGAGGCTATTTCTGGTGAGTACGGGGGATTTGCTACACACTGAAGGTGGAAGTCTTCGATGATTTCAACCGCTGCACGGGCGGTATGGGGGTCGAGCATTGTCATGTTGCAAAAAACGACAACTTTACTCGAAGTCCACGTCGTTTGGATTTGAATGCGGGTCAAAACTTCCTACTCCACTCATACACTTGCTGGACTAATAAGCATGCATACCATACCCTCCTTTCATTCGCCAATTAATTTCTATACGTTTTACCCGCTCACTTATTTCAAACAAATCGGATAACAGAACGCTGCTCCTCTTTTGGTGCATGTCAGAAGTGCGACGATCATCTTTAAACTAGCCTATGACGTAACCGTGTTCATCTGCACCATGATGCCAAGTGTTTAACACTCTTGAAATCCTTAACAACAATATTGACAGGTTACAAGACAATGGTATCATTGCTGTAATGTCTAACACAATTTTAAGGTCTTCATTTGAATCCCCCTCGTACTCCTTCTTTCGCACTTTATCCAAATTTGGGATATAGGCCTTCAACGAAATCATTCCAATCCCTCCTATCCTCAACTATCCCATGCATCTATATCCGTGTCGTCCCCGTATGATGCATGCCCGTATTTAATCATGCATCAATCTCTTACCAGGACAAAGTTTTTTCTGTCCGGCTCCGGAGGTCTTGCTTTTTCTTGGAGCAAGTAATTATGATAATTATGATGCATGGCAGTTTATTCTGTGTGTCGCAAATTGACGAAGATCAGCGCTATAGTGCGCCAGTGTGCTTGCTAATATCCATGTTAACTAAATTACTACATTATCGCGGTGTCCACAAAAGTAGAGCGCCTACATATGCGCCATGACTTCAGTCCGTAGCTTTCAATTGCGGATGGAAATTTGAAAAAATTATATGTTTGTTTTATAGACTACAAGAAAGCTGTTGATTGAGTACAACGCGAACGATTAATTACACGCCCTTCAATATATAGGAGTAGACGGAAAGGACATCAGACTTATTAGTAACTTGTACTGGGAACAAGAGGTGTCAGTTAAATACGGAAATAATTATTCGTCTCCCATATACATAAACAGAGGAGTACGGCAGATATGCGTGTTGTCCCCAAGCCTCTACAACATGTACACAGACAGACATTTTTAAAAAGTTGAAATGCCTGGCCTTAACATCAATGGAAGAATCTTAAACAATCTTGGGTATGCTTACGATACAAAACCTAGTGGATCAAGTAAACAGGCATAGTGCTTTATGTGGCTTAGAAATTAAAATCCTAAAAACGAAAACTATGATAATTAGCAGCGGAAACGAAATGTCATCAATGAACATAACAATAAACGGGAAGATACTAGAACAAGTAACACGTCTTTTCTATCTGGGACATGTAATAACAGATGATGGCAGAAGTGAAGTAGAAATCAAATAGATAATAAGAATGGCCAAAAATGCATTCAGCAGTATGAAATAAGTATTAACATCTAGAGAGATTGACAAGGCATTCAAAATTAGAATTATCAAATGCTGCGTATACTCAACATTACTGTATGGCGTAGAAGCCTGGACTTTGAACAAGCATCTAGAAAATCGAATAGAGGCAATGGAGATGTGGATAAACATACGAATATGTCGTATTTTATGGAAACAAACACAACTGGGAATGAAAAGAGAGTTGATGAAAGAAATTAAAAAGAAGGCAAGTGAAACATTTCGGCCACATTAAAATATACACCACTTTTATAGGAACCATACTGGAGGCCAAGGTTGAGGGCAAGCGAGCAAGAGACAGAAAACGATGCCAAGTAGCAGCGCAGATGATATGACGAAAAATAAACCTAGTGAAGAAATCGCGAACCAAATAGTAGTAGAAACTAGGAGGCTGACGTAAAACACAGAATACGTCAGAAACATTGTCAACAACAACAAACAGTCAGATCTTAGAGCTTGAAGAAGGAGGCAGCACGTTTAGATTCTCTGGAACGTGAGAAGATATTTACTGGCAGGACAACGTTATCATGGCCAACAAAAATTGCAGAGGAGAATGAGAATATGCATGAACGATATATCTCAGCCCGAAAATCATGAACAGATGTGAACATATCAGAACGGGACGTAGAACGTCACGGCAAGGCGAACCTATCCAGATTTGGTGAATTATAAGGACCGGGACATGGACTTGATAATCACAAGGGTCTAGCATAGTCAACTATATATTATATACATTTAATATTGTAGTTACCGTTCCCTCTGGCCATAACAGACACGGTAAACATAAATTCTCATTTAACTTTGATCTTGTTGAGATGCGACAGCCTTGAACGTGTGGCAAATAAATAATGCCTCAAAGACATGATTGCTGTTCATTTTAATGCTTCAGTACGTTGCTGGATTTTGTGCCACCCTTGACCGTTTATCGTTGACGAGTTGTAATTATGTTATCTCAAGACACATTCTAGCAAACGATGCAAGTGGGAAGATAACATTAAGAGATGGATGAACATCAATCTGACAGAATGTTGAATCAAGGTGATAGATAGATAGTGTTGGAAATCCTTTGCATCCAACTTTCATTGTAGAAACGGCACCTGATTGATTGATTGATGGAAATGTGATTATTTCCTGAAAATAATGAGTATAAACATTATTTTTGTTAAATCCGGTTGTGCATTTTTCATGGAGTATTACTCTTACAGAACCGGTCCCGTTAACGAAGTTGATGGCGAACTGCGCTGATACCGTCATACGGACAATCGGACATGGTTTCTTCTTCTTCTTCTTCTTCATCTTCTTCTTCTGCGTTCATCCGGAGTTTTTTTTTTTTTTCGGACGTGATTGCGTTGTGCCTGTTTATAGCAGAGCTGCGTTCTTGCGCCGTTAGGCCAACACATCCGACTTCTGCGAGCATTTGTTGATCGGGTTAACCTTCCCGGGGGACAGGGTTTCGATACCAGGGCTTGTCGATTGCGAAAGTGAGGGAAAGATTGGCAACCTTGTCCTATGTGCTCTCCGGCCTACAAAATGTGCTGGTCCTGTCACAAAACAGACTCCTAGTGGGAAATCGCTTCTGGACACACACGCACACACACACACACACACACACACACAAACACACACACATGCATGCATGCATGCATGCATGCACAGAGAGAGAACGAGAAAGATATAGAGACAGAGAGAGAGAGACAGAGAGAGAGAAGTCTTAAAGAACTTGGATTTGTCTCATTACTTTGCAGTATTTGCTGGCATTTCGTGCTTGCAATGTTATGTTTCTTAAGTTTAAGGGCTTCTTATGTCTCTGTGTATTCTTAACTATATTGATGCTACAAGTGGTTAACGGGAGCTGCAGTAATACAGTGGATAGTGTGAATGCCTGCTGGCGCTGTGGTCATGTCTTCGGTTTCTCATCCAGGTGGATTGTTTAACTTTAACCTGACATTCCCCGATCTGTCCAACCAACAATGGCATCCCAGATCTGTCCAACCAGCAATGGTATTCCAGATCTTTCCACCCAACAATGGTATGGTATTCCAGATCTGCCCAACCAACAATGACATCCGAGATCTGTCCAACCAACAATGACATCCCAGATCTGTCCAACCAAAAATGACATCCGAGATCTGTCCAACCAACAATGACATCCCAGATCTGTTCAACCAACAATGACATCCCAGATCTGTCCAACTAACAATCGCATCCCACATCTGTCCAACCATTAATGGCATCACAGATCTGTCCAACCAACAATGACATCCCAGATATGTCCAAAAAACAATGGCATCCCAGATCTGTCAAACCATTAATGGCATCCCAGATCTTCCCAACCAACAATGACATCGGAGATATGTCCAACCAACATGACATCCCAGGTCTGTCCAACAAATAATGGCATCCCAGATCTGTCCAACCAACAATGACATCCCAGATCTGTCCAACCAACAATGACATCCGAGATCTGTCCAACCAACAATGACATCCCAGATCTGTCCAACCAAAAATGACATCCGAGATCTGTCCAACCAACAATGACATCCCAGATCTGTTCAACCAACAATGACATCCCAGATCTGTCCAACTAACAATCGCATCCCACATCTGTCCAACCATTAATGGCATCACAGATCTGTCCAACCAACAATGACATCCCAGATCTGTCCAACTAACAATGGCATCCCACATCTGTCAAACCATTAATGGCATCCCAGATCTGTCCAACCATTAATGGCATCCCAGATCTGTCCAACCAACAATGGCATCCCAGATCTGTCCAACCAACAATGGCATCCCAGATCTGTCCAACAACAATGGGTTACTAAAAAATATTCTGGGTGAAAAACTCGGCCTGTGTGGTATTGGCCACTTCATCGACCGAGCCTCGATTGGTTTATAAAAATATACATCTATCAGCATATGCCCAAGAACACTCAGGCCTGTAGAAGGGCCTATTTATTTCTTTACTTGTGATTAATGTGTGCTCAATATCATGCAAAGAGTTAGGAAGAAAATACAACCCGAAATAGGAGAAGAACAGTGTGGGTTTGTAGAAGGCAAGGATACAGTAAATGCTGTGTATATACTGAGAACAGTAATTGAACGTTCTATAGAAGTAAACAAAGATCTATATCTTTGCTTTGTTGACTACACAAAGGCTTTTGATAAAGTGAGACATGTCGACATGATAAAGATGCTTGAAGATCTACAAATTGATGGGAAAGACCTTAGACGTGTAAAAAACATATATTGGAAACAACAAGCTGCCATCAGAATTGATAACAATGTAGGTCAATATCAGCCTATTAAAAGAGGTGTGAGACAGTGATGTGTAATGTCTCCAGATCGTTATTTTTCCCTGTACGGTGAAAGTATTTTCAGAAATATAGAAGATATGGAAGGAATAAACTGGGGGAAGATACATCAATAACATTAGATATGCAGATGATAGTCTTGATTGCAGACAACGAACAGGACCTGCGAAATTTAGTTGTTGCACACAGTGAGCAACTGGGGTTAGAATTGAATAGTAAGAAGACACAGATTATGGTCGTCACTGGGAAGAAGGAAATAACACAATGTGATATACGAGTAAATGGGCATATTCTAAAGCAAGTGAATCGATAGAGTTATCTCGGAACAGTCATAACATCTGATGGGAGATGCTTTGAAGAAATTAGAAAAAGAATTGCCATGCACAGGTAGCTTTTTTCAAGATGAAAAACATACTGACCAATAAAAAGATATCAACTGAAACGAGAAAAAGAGTGTTGAAGTGCTACATAGAACCTGTACTTTTGTATGGATGTGAAGCGTGGACAATGATCAGTCAAGCTGAAAAATATATGATGGCTGTTGAAATTTGGTTTCTGAAGAAAATGCAAAGAATACCATGAACAGACAGAAAAACCCGTGAACAAGTCCTTTAAGAAACAAATGAAGATCATAAACTGATTAGAGACATTAGACGAGGACAGTCAAATTTTTTTGAGTCATGTCATGTGAAGAAACGACTTGGAGAACTTGGTGACAACTGGCAAGATTAAAGGGAAGAGACCATGGGAAAGACCGAGAAGTAAATACCTGGATGGCTTGGTCTCATGGCATGGTAGAGACAGGAACACGGAGCTGATCCACTGGTGATTGAGTAAGATGGCAAAACATGACCGTCCACGCTTATAGGCATGGCCCATAATGGATGGATGGTAATCAATACGCCTCAAGGTGAGTAAAGTGTCTTTTACTTTATTTGCAAACGTGGTTATACAGGTAACACATTCAACAATCATTACCAGGATCTGAAACAAATCATTGTATTTACGTATATGGGTACTTTAACAACAGATGGAATATGTATAAAGAAAGTTATACGAAAAATGGTCGAAAGCAAGGGCAGCATTTCACAAGATGAAAAATATTCACGGCAAGTTGTTTTTGTGAGTTAAGGTTAGTAAAATAGTTCTTAGACGCTATATTGAGCACCTGCATTTTATACTGCAGTTAGATTTGAGGACCAGCTGGCCAAGTGGATAGAATGTGGAGTTTTCCTTCGGGAGACCCGGGTTCGAATCCTTGATATGGTGTGGATATTTTTTTTAATGTCTGAGGCAAAAAGAAAACCTTAACTTGCACAAATTCGCGGCGGCTGCACTAACTAGGCGGCCTTAATTGCGCAGGCTGAAGACCCCCCCCCCCCCCTCCTTCACCCCACGGCATACACTGCAAGGTACAAGAGGCAGTAGATTACAGGTGACAGATGTTTGTCACATAGTCTGCTGTTTGTCTATGTTTCAAATGCATATAGCAGTGTGGGTTCTGTACACCAATGTATCAATTATTTTTCTCACAGCAAGACATTTTTTTCACTTCCGACAGGAGAGAATCAATCTCCCAAAAGCCTACTTGTACCATGGCTATTTTGTTTCTTATCTCTACAAGACATCTTCTGTCCCATGTTATGATTGCTTCAAGATAATACACCTATATAAGAATTTTCCCATTCTTTGGCTGTCACCTTGTGGTATTCTTATTCTTGGAGATGACTATAATGTCTGCTATTTTTCAATTTGGTTCTAATCATAGTGGCTCACTGTGTACAATAACAGTATACGTTAGATCTGACTCATTGTCTGCAATAAGTATCTACTACCTTTATATCTTGTAGTTGATGTCATGTTCTCCGATTGCGATTTCTGTCATGTCGTTTAAATTTCCCATACTAGTCAGCTACTCTTAGACATTGTAGCAGTAGGTTTTCAACTGGTTCTACGGGATGGAGGCAGTGCCCACAATTCGGTTCACGCAGTGGATCTACTTTGTTTGTATATTTATTGACAATGTTATGGCTTTTTCTCACCTCGAAATATAAGCTCATTTTTGGATCTTCATTTTTGACTGAGTCTTAGTTGTGTGGCTGAACTTGGTGCTTGAAGAAAGGATGTCTTTGTTCAAGAGGTATTCCACTGGATCAGTCATTCGTGCATGTACTTGTTTCTCATAACGCTGTTTAGCGGGTCTGTAGTGTATAATGTGGTTGAGATTGGAATAATGATGTCCTTTTTGATAGTATATCGGCTTTTTTATTTTTAAATTCCCTTTATTCGGACTTGACTCGGAATCCACCGGAGTATTATAGATGATCGATTTAAATTAGTTTAGTTTAGTTTAGTCGACGGATTAACATCACAGCACTCGGGTGTAACCCATAAGTGCTCCGTTCTACTCCTAAGTCAAGCCTGAGCCCGGAGAATCTCAGCTCAGTGCACGAACTCCGTAGCAATGGCGATCACCCTAATTACTTTGGGCTGATTTTTAACTATAAGTTTTGCCCGGGCAGCGCAGTTAGGCTAATCTTTTTCGATTTCAAACTGACTAGGGATTTTTTACGTGCGCAACAATACACACGGGCGTCCGATCTCACTACCCAGAGACCAGGGGAAATTTTGTTACTAGAAGTCCACGTAAAAAAAAAAAACACCGGACCTCACCGGCGCTTGAACCTGGAGACTGCAGCACTCGAGGCGGACACCATACCTCGAGACCACTCAGCCCTTAACAGCCCCGATTTAAATTACCAACGTTTACAGTCCTCTCTGAATACCCAGAGTCCCACCCTTAAGGCAGATACCACACCATAAGCCACAAAACAACGTATTTTGAGTTAGTAAAAAAGTAAGCCAATTTCCATAACTAAAGTAATGTATTGTGTGAATACATGGGTATTACCAAATTTGAAACATGTGCAACAGAAATATGAGTGGCTGTGGTCTAGTGGTTAGTGAGCCAACCTTCAGAGATAGTGGACGTGTTCAATCCCCAGCAGAGGCAGGACTGTATTTTCGCCGACCAGCACTTACTTGAGGTCGACGAATCCTTATAAAATGGATACCAGTCAATTTTCAAAACTGTATGCGAATTGTCTGGGTTGGGTAGGAAAGGCGACGAGGAATGGAACTGGCCATCCCACTTCATATATCATGGTTTAGAATATGGGACGCCTAAATAGTTATACTCCAAACGGCAGTGTGTGCCATGGGACTACCTTTACCTTTTGCAGCAGAAATCATCATTGATTGTGTAATGATTCATTATGTATCTCTTTCAATGCGACTAGTTGCCAATCTGTTGTTGTTGTTTTTTTTTTTTCATCATTCCAGTATCTGTTGACTCTTGCAGTAGTTATAGAATGTTGTATTCCCTTTTCACAAGTGCACTGGTTATAGAGTGGTGTGTTCCCTTTTGACAAGTGTAGTGGTTATAGTGTTGTATTCCCTTTTGACAATTGTAATGTTTACAGAGTGTTATATTCTCATTTGATAATTGCAGTGGTTATAGAGTGTTGTATTCCCTTGTGACAATGGTAGTGGTTATAGAGTGTTGTATTTACTTTTGACAATTGCCGTGGTTACAGAGTGTTGTATTCACTTTTGAGTAGCGAGTCTCCATGGCGGAGTGGTTACGCTGACTGCCTCGATCGTCGAAGGTTGTGGGCTTCAATCCGGACTACAACATTTAGTTCATGAGTGTAACTTTCTCAGAGATTCTTGGGTGTCGTGGTTGGAGCTGCCGAGTTCAGGTTGCGCTGCGAAAAGAGACCGAACCGTTTGGTTCCATATCATGTCCATCTTCTGGCATTATCTGTCTTGTTCATCTCCTGGCGTTATCTGTCCTGTCATCTTCTGGCGTTATATGTCTAGATAACAAGTTATCTTTTCGTTCGTTTATAGTTTGATGTGATTGTTTCCCTGTCCATCTACTGATATATGTGTTGTCCATCTACTGATGTCATCTTTCGGGTCCATCTACTAATGCCATCTTTCTTGTCCATCTTCTGATATTATCTTCCCCGTTAAACTGGCCTCTTCCTCATGCACGAATGTCTTCGACCTATTCTTCAAACATGGTTTTCAGCAGTGTTTCCTCTTGCGGCTATGTGTTATATTATACTTTTCAGACCTTGATCTAGTTTGTTATTCTATTGCTTGCTTGCTTGTGCTTGCTGGCTGTGAACTCCAGCGTGAAGTCCTGTATGTCGGATGAATACATCCTGTTGTCCAACATCAATGTAATGTCATACTGGACCTGAGGTTTGCGTGAGTATCCGTTGTCCCGTGTCTGGCTTATTGGTGTGCAGACTGGTGGTTCCTCGCCATGCAGGCAGATACTCTCCGGCTTCGGAAGAATCAGCGATCCTACTACGTTAGCCAGGTCCCCGAAGGGACATGTTGCCCAGGACGCACGGCGTGGACGTGTCAGCAGGTCTTGGCCAGTATAGATCCCGGCCCTGGTGCCTTGGAAAGACCTCTGCGTTGCATTTTACTGCCATTGTCGATGTCATGGCAAGTTTTTTTTTTTTTCTTTTTTTTTAATTCAGTAGTTTGCCATTGATTTCTGAACGACCGGCTCTCATACCAACATGTTAAAACCAGCGCGACACGGTCTGCTGCCAAATCTATCGCTGCCGTGTTTTCAACGCAGGTAAGCGGCATTACGAAACGCGTCTGCAACGCCATCGCCACGGATCAGGCTTAATACCAAGTATTCTTCGCATACATCGCATTTGAAAGATGTTTAAACGTTTCTTTTCTCTTGGTGTAAATAAGTTAATCAGGCTTCATTGCCATACATTAGCTGTTTCTGATTCACCAAGCATTTTTAATGTCAGTATTTTACCATTGCTTTCTGAACGACCGGCGCCTCATATCATTGAAATCTACACTAAGCGGCCTGCTTCCAAATCACCCGCAGCTGATTTCCAACCCTCGTCTCGGTGTCTCGTGGAATTGTGAAACTGCGTCTCGGTAACCTCATATGAGACAGACGCCTACACGCTTAACGTATTAAATAATAATACTGTTTGCAGTTTCATAGTTACCTTTGCACAGTTCTCGTGAACTCTACCTGCAGTGCGCACTCGGAGATGTAATGTTTAGAACCCGAGACATGATCGTTTAATCAATAATTTGCATTATTTCAGCGGGGAATTTGTGATTGGGGAATCACTCTTTGAAATCAACAACTGTCAAACCAACATCAGCAGACAAATTCTTGTTCCCTTCGCTACACTTGACGTTAAGCGATTTGTATGGATATTACGTTTTGTTCCGCTATTGACTAATTTGTTGTTGTTGTTTTTTTTTATTCCGTTTTTAGAATACAGTTAGTGCTCGACTTACGACCACGATCGGTTCCGACAGACCTGTCGTAACACGATTTGGTCGTAAGTTGAGTACGCTATGTGTACAGTAATGTGAAGTAATGTTATAAAAATATTTAAGTTAAATTATATCATAAATTTCTTTTATTATTGTTATAAATCATAATTTTGGATGTTCATTTTGTGCCATTTGTATCATCTCTACACCATTTTGTTTCTTATTTTTACATCGTCAGGTTTAAGAAAAACACTGCATTAACTGTACATGTACAACTTGTTTAATATTTGCAAAACATACAAAATAATGGTGTGGAAAATACTAAAGGAAACATTTTCCCAATCGCAAAACACATCAAATTGTCATTAAAATCAGAATATATAAACGTGTACGAAACATTTTATTAGCCACTGGGGCTTGGCTGCAGATCATTAATTTCGTCATCTAAGGCAGCAGTTGAGGGTACCGGAGTTAGTTTTTCATAAAAATTGCGAGCTTTCTCTGAATTGTATGTTTCTTTTTTTTTTTTTTTTTCATCATAAATTTCACGATACGGACGAAACACATTGTGCGCCATCCATTCCGTTCAATCCTTGCAAATCGTTCGATGTTTGGGTCCATTGCTTCAAAATGTATAAGAAGTTTATTCAGTAATAAATCTGAAATCTAATATGGCTAGAGATTGTGATCGTAAAGTCGAATGGTCGTAAGTCGATCAATACCTGTATTTCTTAATTGTAAATACAGTTACTTGCACGTCCTTTAGAGGATCTCATCATCTCATCTCATCTCATCGTGTTCCTCTTGTACCTTGCGGTGTCGAGGTGAAGTATAAACTTTAGAGGATGTCGAAATAAAACCCAGCGTTTTAGCTGTGTTTTTATTTTTTACTAGGCATTTTATGTTCATTAGTTAGCCATTGCTCTCTGAACGACCAACTCTCATCATCATCATAATCATCAACTGCCTTTCCAGCTGGCGTAGGCGTACATGTCTCTTCACAGATCTTAGTCCTTGATGTTCTGGATCAACCCTGCTGATGATATTGAACCATGCCATCGTCATAGTCCATCCAGCATCATTTGTCTTGGTCTGCCCCTGACTCTCTTCTCCTTGGTCTTTGCAGTAATCGCGATGTTTTCAAATGCCTCTCTTCTCATCGCATGACCAAAGAAAGTTGTTTATCTTATTCTTAATGTTAAATATAATTTTCTAGTTTCAATAGCCTTTTTATGGCAGCAGTTGTTAGTTACCTCGGCAGTCCAAGGAATTAACATCATTCGTGGTACGCAGATGAGTTTCCAAGGCACCAGGGCCAGGTTCTATACTGGCCAAGACCTACTAACACGTCCTAGTCGTGCGTCCTGGGCAACAGGTCCCTTCGGGGTCATGGCTAACGTAGTAGGATCGCTGATTCTTCCGAAGTCGGAGAGTATCTGCCTGCACGGCGAGGAACCACCAGTCTGCACACCAGTAAGCTAGATACGGGACAAAGGATACTCACGCAAACCTCAGTCCGATATGACATTACACTGATGGACAACAGGATTGATTGATTGATTGATTGATCTAGGAACCGACATCACAGCATTCGGGACATTCCCATAAGCGCTCCGTCCCCATCCTCAGCAACCAGCGAAGAGTTCCAACACTAATAGTTCCAGTAGCAATCTGATTATATGTCCGTCTCGCCTTTCCTCTGAGCGTCGAGCGTCGGCCAGATCCCCTCGTCACTCCTCGCTGCCTCATTCTAGCCAGACTATGGTGATCCATTTGCTCCTCCGAGGTGTACACAGGATGTCTTCATCCGACATACAGGACTTCACGCTGGAGTTCACAGCCAGCAAACGCAAGCAAGCAACATCATTCGTGTCAGGAGCCACACCTTTGTTGCTTCTCAAACCACCTGTCCTACAGTTGTAAAAATCCTCAGGAAGTTCTCTTCTAAATGGCCTGAGGCTGATTTCGAAATTGTTTGCGAGATTGAGAAACTGCGTTCATGCGCCTAATTCACAAACGCCGGCCGGTTGTATGTGCATAGGTGTTAAGTAAAAGGTTCTTTTCCATGCCTTGAAGCTTAACTGATATATGGTGCTAGCACTGTATTTTTATAAATCAGTCAGCACTAGATGAATGATGTGGATGATGTGGATGATGGGTGCTATCGCCTTTAGTTCTTAGAAAAGTTCCTCATACCGGTGTTAAATTAAATGGATGTGGAAATGTAGACAACTTGAAAATTGTCAAGGCTCAGTTGTTTTGTTGGTTATTTTGGTTGGTTGGTTGGTTGGTTGGTTGGCTGGTTAGTTGACCGGTTGTTTCATTGCTGTTGGTTGGCTGACTGACTGGCTGATTGCCTTGTTGGCTATTTTGTTTAGAATGGTTGGTTGCTTTGCTGATTGGTTGGTTGGTTAAATAATTGCTTGTGTGGTTGGGTGTTTGACTGGCTGGTTGTGTATTCTCTGGACGACTATAACCTTTAACTCAAGCCACAAGTAACTATATTCAGGCTATCCGTCTTCTGAAAAAGTCTTGCACTCATTGCAACACGTTTGGTGTACAGACTTACCAAAGTACCATCACCACATGGAGTGTGTTGCAACGCTCTCCTTAACTTCTCCAAGCTCAGAAACCAGAGGGGTGTGCAATATCGGTGATGGAACTTCACATCTTCGGCCAGGCAGACCATGGTGTAACCGGGTCATGCTTCAGCTCAGCACACAGGAACTGGCTGGAGTCATGTTTGGGTCGGTCATGTTTTGACCAATAGTTTAACATGTTTCTCTGTGAACAGATTCCACCCCGCAGCCCAGGATAAAGGTTAATGTTTATAATTATGGAGGTGTAGCTTAGACAGTGGCATTTACGACTCATTCCTTTCGATTTCCAACATTAGAGGGATGTTTAGTTTAGTTTAGTTTAGTCGACGGATCAACATCA
Source organism: Cepaea hortensis (assembly GCA_963921405.1). Lineage (NCBI taxonomy): Eukaryota > Metazoa > Mollusca > Gastropoda > Stylommatophora > Helicidae > Cepaea > Cepaea hortensis. Next base: position 35,651,359 of record OY992887.1, on the reverse strand, counting down.
CGGCACACGGGTGTAACCCATAAGTGCTCGGTTCTACTCCTAACTCAAGTCTGAGTCCGGAGAATCTCAGCTCAGTGCATGGACTCGGTAGCATCGGCAAGGATTCTGAAATACTTTAGGTAGATTTTTAACTCGAAATTTTGCCCGGGCAGCGCCGTTAGGCTACTGTTTTTCGATTTCCAAATGCCAGATTTTTTTTTTATGCGCGCAACAATACACACGGAAGTCCGATCTCAATACCCAGAGACCAGGGGAAATTTTATTACTAGAAGTCCACGTGACAAAAATCCCGGCCCTCACCAGGGCTTAAACCCGGGACCTTCAGCAGTCGAGGAGGACACCATACCTGGAGACCACTCAGCCCCCCCCCCCCTCCTGTTTTTAGAGTGTGATGTTAATGTGTGCAACGTTCACGCTGCTCTTCCTAAAATTTCACTCTTATACGATACGTCTAAACGTCCGATCCAGTAACCCAACTTCAATAGTGTTGAAAGAGGAGGGAAGGGGAGGTTAAATCTCCAGTTTCCTTAATTTTATCTTTGTTTTAAAAAAAATCCATACAACGATTATATCCAGGTTTATTTAAGTCAGAGGCGGACGTCACATATTTAAGCCATTCCGCCAACCCGTCTAATGTAATAAGGTAAATCGAACGCAAAACTGCTTGCGTTGGTGAACAAATCCATCTTTGCCTAGAGACTGTAGCGAGACCCATGTGTTGGCAGCCCCCCAGCAGGCTAACATTGCTGCTTGACTTAATTATCTGGCCTGAATTCCCACACAATGTAGAATCTAATACTGGCACTATTATAGCTGGATCACTGAGTTTTTAGTCAATTACTTAGCGAATCACCTTGCGTTAAGATTTTGACAAAGAGTAAGACACTTGTAGTGAGTCGGAGATTACAGCTGCTGTCACTGAAGATTGCAAAATAATGATGCTTTCACCAAATAGGTTATGGTTAATCTTTCTTAAACACATATTTAAAAACCAGCTGCTTTTACGTCTGTACATCATGTACTATTACGCGGATTCCATCATATATATATATATATATAGATGGTGTTTTTCATGTAGTTGTATTAGTTGTATAGGTGTGTGCTTCTTATTTGTGTGTTGACGAAAGCTTTGGCCGCAACGTCCATTTTATTACTTGTTGTCGTATTCTATCTAGTAGAGTTTACCTTCATTTTCTGGTGTGTGTGTGTGTGTGTGTGTGTGTGTGTGTGTGTGCGTGCGTGCGTGCGTGTGTGTGTGTGTGTGTGTGTGTGTCTTGTACTATAGAACCGTGGTAGTGTAGTCGTTAGGCTCTTGCCTGTCGGTCCAGTGATCATAGGTTTGAGTCCGTTGCTTGGCAGTGTTTCTTTTTTATTGATGTACACTCGCAGATTGATTTGAGAAATTAGGCGTAGACAGTCAAGTTTTTTGGACGTGTTATGAGGAGTAATGGACTTGAAAATCTATTGACAACTGGCAAGCTTAACGGAAAGAGAGCAATAGGAAGACAGCGGGATAAATATCTTGATGGTTTAGCATCGTCTAGCATTTGGACGGATTTTTTTAAATTGGCGCTCGCTCGCTTTGAACTCAAGCGTAGTCCATAGACACTATTTTTGGGCGCTGGACTGCATTTTGCGTGTGGATTTGCTTTCCCTATTACCAGTGTCTCTCGCCAACAGGCGAACCTACTCCGACATCAGAGGTACTTGTAATTTACGTCCCTAGGTCAGGGACGAGAAGTTAACATATCAGTCCAACTGTCCGGTGTAAGCGTTGAACCCTTACCTCGGCATCAGCACATCGGATGCTTCAGAGCACTCGTTCTTATCCTTTCGGCCATGCTGTCCTCCCATATGTTGTTCAATGACCTAAGTTCATAGGTCGAGGTAGCCTAACACTGGTACCAGAAAATGTCTTAAGAATTTACCAATGGCAGGATTTTCACGACACCGCTCCTGGAGTGCCGAATGGTCTGTTGTGACATGGGTCTAGCACCATATGCTTAACGCGCTTTAAAATGTACAAAAGGGTCCTTTACTTTCTTTATTTATATCTTGTGCTGGCAGAATAGGTAAGCGGATGTTAAAGGGCGGTGTCACAACCGTGAGGCCATCAAAGTAAAGTACAGTTAAAAGTTAGTTGCATATTCTTTACAGGACGTTGCGTGAACCCCTGCATTCTGTTGGCTGTTCGTGATGCCTTGGCAAGTTTACTCAAGTTAAGTAGTTTGCCATTGCTTTCTGAATGACCGCCACTCATACCATTTTATAAAACCCAACGCGAGGCGATCTGCTGGCAAATCCCCCGCAGATTTGTTTCGAACGCGGTATGCGGTATCATGAACTACGTCTGTAAACCCTTCGGTACAGCGCCGACGAGTAGAGAAGCTCATGCACATGTCATTGGGACCTTCTTAGCAGTGTATTGTTATCCCTAGATCTTCTACGACCAACAGCCAGATGAGGGATAATAAGGTTGAGATCACCTTGAACGCCTGAACATTTCCAGAGCAAATCACTATTACCCATTTTATGAGACTGGGTCGATCACATAGCCGCCATTGAAGGCAGAAAAGCCAATCCGGACACTAGTGGAATCGATACACTATGAAGGTTGATGAGTTCACGAACAACTGTACAACAATAGCTCCATTTGAAGTTTTCTCGGGGAGACTAAAGTAATGACTGGAACTAAAAGGTTGGGAAAGAACATTTGGACAAATAATCGAAATCAGTTGCAAAGGATTTGGAAGTTGACCACCTTGCATTGCTTTTGATGATATCAGCGTCGATCGCAATTACTTGTTCAATTATTTTTTTTAAATTTATTTGGTGTTTTTTCCGGGATTTGAGATTTAAACATTGAGCACAACCCACTACTGGCAACGCTGATCGTATTCCAGTACGAACCAAAGGCCTTATTATTTTTGTTTTACATTTCCGCCTCGATGGAGATTTGAACGCATGACCACTGGGCCGGTAGGCTAGCAACAGCGCCACCGCCGCTTCCTTCCTTTTACAAGTATGCGGTCTAGTTCTAGTTGTTTAAAACACGGTTAAAGAGAATTGACTATATTACACTGGTGTTTCTCCTATATATTCTAGTAGTTTATCCCATATATTCTAATAGATTATCCCATATATTCTAGTAGTTTATCCCATATATTCTAGTAGTTTATCCCGTATATTCTAGTAGTTTATCCCATATATTCTAGTAGTTTATCCCGTATATTCTAGTAGTTTATCCCATATATTCTAGTAGTTTATCCCATATATTCTAATAGATTATCCCATATATTCTAGTAGTTTATCCCATATATTCTAGTAGTTTATCCCGTATATTCTAGTAGTTTATCCCATATATTCTAGTAGTTTATCCCGTATATTCTAGTAGTTTATCCCATATATTCTAGTAGTTTATCCCATATATTCTAATAGATTATCCCGTATATTCTAGTAGTTTATCCCATATATTCTAGTAGTTTATCCCATATATTCTAGTAGTTTATCCCATATATTCTAGTAGTTTATCCCATATATTCTAATAGATTATCCCGTATATTCTAGTAGTTTATCCCATATATTCTAGTAATTTATCCCATATATTCTAGTAGTTTATCCCATATATTCTAATAGATTATCCCATATATTCTAGTAGTTTATCCCATATATTCTAGTAGTTTATCCCGTATATTCTAGTAGTTTATCCCATATATTCTAGTAGTTTATCCCGCATATTCTAGTAGTTTATCCCATATATTCTAGTAGTTTATCCCGTATATTCTAGTACTTTATCCCATATATTCTAGTAGTTTATCCCATATATTCTAGTAGTTTATCTAATATATTCTAGTAGTTTATCCCATATATTCTAGTAGTTTATCCCATATATTCTAGTAGTTTATCCCATATATTCTAGTAGTTTATCCCATATATTCTAGTAGTTTATCCCATATATTCTAGTAGTTTATCCCATATATTCTAGTAGTTTATCCCATATATTCTAGTAGTTTATCCCATATATTCTAGTAGTTTACCCCATATATTCTAGTAGTTTATCCCATATATTCTAGTACTTTATCCCGTATATTCTAGTAGTTTATCTCATATATTCTAGTAGTTTATCCCATATATTCTAGTAGTTTATCCCATATATTCTAGTAGTTGGTCCCATATATTCTAGTAGTTTATCCCATATATTCTAGTAGTTTATCCCATATATTCTAATAGATTATCCCATATATTCTAGTAGTTTATCCCATATATTCTAGTAGTTTATCCCATATATTCTAGTAGTTTATCCCATATATTCTAGTAATTTATCCCATATATTCTAGTAGTTTATCCCATATATTCTAATAGATTATCCCATATATTCTAGTAGTTTATCCCATATATTCTAGTAGTTTATCCCGTATATTCTAGTAGTTTATCCCATATATTCTAGTAGTTTATCCCGTATATTCTAGTAGTTTATCCCATATATTCTAGTAGTTTATCCCATATATTCTAGTAGTTTATCCCATATATTCTAGTAGTTTATCCCGTATATTCTAGTAGTTTATCCCATATATTCTAGTAGTTTATCCCATATATTCTAGTAGTTTATCCCATATATTCTAGTAGTCTATCCCATATATTCTAGTAGTTTATCCCATATATTCTAGTAGTTTATCCCATATATTCTAGTAGTTTATCCCATATATTCTAGTAGTTTATCCCATATATTCTAGTAGTTTACCCCATATATTCTAGTAGTTTATCCCATATATTCTAGTACTTTATCCCGTATATTCTAGTACTTTATCTCATATATTCTAGTAGTTTATCCCATATATTCTAGTAGTTTATCCCATATATTCTAGTAGTTGGTCCCATATATTCTAGTAGTTTATCCCATATATTCTAGTAGTTTATCCCATATATTCTAATAGATTATCCCATATATTCTAGTAGTTTATCCCATATATTCTAGTAGTTTATCCCATATATTCTAGTAGTTTATCCCATATATTCTAGTAATTTATCCCATATATTCTAGTAGTTTATCCCATATATTCTAATAGATTATCCCATATATTCTAGTAGTTTATCCCATATATTCTAGTAGTTTATCCCGTATATTCTAGTAGTTTATCCCATATATTCTAGTAGTTTATCCCGTATATTCTAGTAGTTTATCCCATATATTCTAGTAGTTTATCCCGTATATTCTAGTACTTTATCCCATATATTCTAGTAGTTTATCCCATATATTCTAGTAGTTTATCTAATATATTCTAGTAGTTTATCCCATATATTCTAGTAGTTTATCCCATATATTCTAGTAGTTTATCCCATATATTCTAGTAGTTTATCTCATATATTCTAGTAGTTTATCCCATATATTCTAGTAGTTTATCCCATATATTCTAGTAGTTTATCCCATATATTCTAGTAGTTTACCCCATATATTCTAGTAGTTTATCCCATATATTCTAGTACTTTATCCCGTATATTCTAGTAGTTTATCTCATATATTCTAGTAGTTTATCCCATATATTCTAGTAGTTTATCCCATATATTCTAGTAGTTGGTCCCATATATTCTAGTAGTTTATCCCATATATTCTAGTAGTTTATCCCATATATTCTAGTAGTTTATCCCATATATTCTAGTAGTTTATCCCATATATTCTAGTAGTTTACCCCATATATTCTAGTAGTTTATCCCATATATTCTAGTACTTTATCCCGTATATTCTAGTAGTTTATCTCATATATTCTAGTAGTTTATCCCATATATTCTAGTAGTTTATCCCATATATTCTAGTAGTTGGTCCCATATATTCTAGTAGTTTATCCCATATATTCTAGTAGTTTATCCCATATATTCTAATAGATTATCCCATATATTCTAGTAGTTTATCCCATATATTCTAGTAGTTTATCCCATATATTCTAGTAGTTTATCCCATATATTCTAGTAATTTATCCCATATATTCTAGTAGTTTATCCCATATATTCTAATAGATTATCCCATATATTCTAGTAGTTTATCCCATATATTCTAGTAGTTTATCCCGTATATTCTAGTAGTTTATCCCATATATTCTAGTAGTTTATCCCGTATATTCTAGTAGTTTATCCCATATATTCTAGTAGTTTATCCCATATATTCTAGTAGTTTATCCCATATATTCTAGTAGTTTATCCCGTATATTCTAGTAGTTTATCCCATATATTCTAGTAGTTTATCCCATATATTCTAGTAGTTTATCCCATATATTCTAGTAGTCTATCCCATATATTCTAGTAGTTTATCCCATATATTCTAGTAGTTTATCCCATATATTCTAGTAGTTTATCCCATATATTCTAGTAGTTTATCCCATATATTCTAGTAGTTTACCCCATATATTCTAGTAGTTTATCCCATATATTCTAGTACTTTATCCCGTATATTCTAGTAGTTTATCTCATATATTCTAGTAGTTTATCCCATATATTCTAGTAGTTTATCCCATATATTCTAGTAGTTGGTCCCATATATTCTAGTAGTTTATCCCATATATTCTAGTAGTTTATCCCATATATTCTAATAGATTATCCCATATATTCTAGTAGTTTATCCCATATATTCTAGTAGTTTATCCCATATATTCTAGTAGTTTATCCCATATATTCTAGTAATTTATCCCATATATTCTAGTAGTTTATCCCATATATTCTAATAGATTATCCCATATATTCTAGTAGTTTATCCCATATATTCTAGTAGTTTATCCCGTATATTCTAGTAGTTTATCCCATATATTCTAGTAGTTTATCCCGTATATTCTAGTAGTTTATCCCATATATTCTAGTAGTTTATCCCGTATATTCTAGTACTTTATCCCATATATTCTAGTAGTTTATCCCATATATTCTAGTAGTTTATCTAATATATTCTAGTAGTTTATCCCATATATTCTAGTAGTTTATCCCATATATTCTAGTAGTTTATCCCATATATTCTAGTAGTTTATCTCATATATTCTAGTAGTTTATCCCATATATTCTAGTAGTTTATCCCATATATTCTAGTAGTTTATCCCATATATTCTAGTAGTTTACCCCATATATTCTAGTAGTTTATCCCATATATTCTAGTACTTTATCCCGTATATTCTAGTAGTTTATCTCATATATTCTAGTAGTTTATCCCATATATTCTAGTAGTTTATCCCATATATTCTAGTAGTTGGTCCCATATATTCTAGTAGTTTATCCCATATATTCTAGTAGTTTATCCCATATATTCTAATAGATTATCCCATATATTCTAGTAGTTTATCCCATATATTCTAGTAGTTTATCCCATATATTCTAGTAGTTTATCCCATATATTCTAGTAGTTTATCCCATATATTCTAGTAGTTTATCCCATATATTCTAGTAGTTTATCCCATATATTCTAGTAGATTATCCCATATATTCTAGTAAATTATCCCATATATTCTAGTAGTTTATCCCACATTTTCTTGTAGTTTATCCCGTATATTCTAGTAGTTTATCCCACATTTTCTTGTAGTTAATCCCGTATATTCTAGTAGTTTATCCCGTATATTCTAGTAGTTTATCCCATATATTCTAGTAGATTATTCCATATATTCTAGTAGTATTACAGTACAGATGACACGACAAGGCTGTGTATAGTGGATGGCTCGTGTCGAAATAGTTGACAAAGTCCCGACTATGATATAGATATAAGTTTATTGAATGAAACAATACATCGTCAAACTGGTGATGTTAATTTTCAGACATCTTTTTTGTTCTTCTCATGGCCGAAGCCCAAGTGACGTGTGAGCAACCCCTGGATACCTAAACCCATTCGTGCTCACACGTTCACTAACTTTATTTCCCCATTAGTTAATGAATTCGCAGCCTTCATTAACTCTCTAACTACTAACCTAAATCCCTTACTGTTATAGTAGTTTATCCCAAATATTCTAGTAGTTTATCATGTATATTCTAGTAATTTTCTCCATATATTCTAGTAGTTTATCCCATATATTCTAGTAGTTTATCCCATATATTCTAGTAGTTTATCCCATATATTCTAGTAGTTTATCCCATATATTCTAGTAGTTTATCCCATATATTCTAGTAGTTTATCCCATGTATTCTAGTAGTATGTCCCATATATTCTAGTAGATTATCCTATATATTCTAGTAGTTTATCCCATATATTCTAGTAGATTATCCCATATATTCTAGTAGTTTATCCCACATTTCTTTGTAGTTTATCCCGTATATTCTAGTAGTGTATCCCACATTTTCTTGTAGTAAATCCCGTATATTCTAGCAATTTTCCCCATAAATTCTAGTAGTTTATCTCGAATATTTTAGTGGTTTATCCCGTATATTTTAGTAATTTATCCCATATATTCTAGTAGTTTTTCGCATATATTCTAGTAATTTATCCCATATATTCTAGTAGACTATCCCATATATTCTAGTAGTTTATCCCACATTTCCTTGTAGTTTATCCCATATATTCTAGTAGTTTGTCCCGTATATTCTAGTAGTTTATCCCATATATTCCACTAGTTTATAAAAAAAAATCAGAAAGAAGCAGTCATAATTTTTTGGCCACATTATCAGAAGACCTAACTTGGAACATGTTGTGACATCCGGAAAAATGTGTAGAAAGAGAGATTAGGAAGACATCGTGAGAAAATTCTAGACAGTCGTGTGTCATGGCATAGGAGGGAATTAACACACAAATTGATCCATGACGTCGGAGATAGCAATTTGTGGAGGGGAATAATCGCCAACGCCTGCCGGCAAGGCACTGGAGGCTGATAACTATGCGTTCACATGCCATCTCCGAAACTAAGGAGGCACTATTTCAGAGCGAATATGATTAAACAACAATGTAATTTTAGAACCTGCAGAAATAATAAAAATAAAACAAAGATAAGTATATAATAGACTTGGGTCTCAGTCCATGTAAAACAGAATAATCAACGTAGGTGGAAATGATGAAAGTGATATAATAATATAATCAACGGAAAGGCGGGGGGGGGGTGGAAGTGATATAATAATAGAATCAATGTAGGTGGAAACAGAAGAAAGTTATGTAGTAATATAATCAACGTAGGTGGAAACAGATGAAAGTGATATAATAATACGAACGAACGAACAATCTTTATTTTCAAAGGGTTAAGAGTTGGGCACGCAGGCCCGTCTGACATTCTGCCCTTCTTCTCTAATTTCTCTCATACATTATTTCATTCAACATTACTTATGAAGCTAATCTTAGACAACAAAAGAATAATAAGCATTAATAAGCATGAAAAATAATCAATAATACATGACTCATTGAGGCAATGTTTACCATGGGCATGATAAATACCTAAGGAAGATGTAACGTGCCATACATATGGGAATGTTTATTAACTAGTTGTCGTTTGAGATAATCTACCATTATTATCATTATATATATATATATATATATATATATATATATATATATATATATATATATATATATATATATATATATATATATTCTTCTTCTTCAGCGTTCCGAGCCATTGAGGTTCTTTGCTGCAGATACAATACGTCTCCATTCGCCTCTCTGGTTGACCTTCTCTTGCCAGTCGTTGATTCCAAGTGCTTGTAGGTCTGTACATGTATTATCTCTCCACCGTCTTCTTGGTCTACCTCGGGGTCTACGGTCATTTATTTCCTGAGTGTAAGCGAGTTTTGTTTCCCTATTATCTTCCATTCTTTCTATATGCCCCAGCCATTGTAGTCTATTAGCCTTCATGATACCAGTGATTAGCGGCTACTTAAACAGATCATAAATGTCTTTGTTATTTCTTCTTTTCCACTGTCCACTTTGTGTATAAATAATGGGTCCAAAGATGCGTCTTAAAACTTTGTTCTTAAAGGTTTGTAGCAAGGCTTCGTCTCCTTTTGTTGTACTCAAGGTAGATTGTACCCAGGTATTTGTATGTTTCCGTTCTTTTAATGGTCATATTATCTATTTGTATGTGGCCAGAGCTTTTATCCATTCCTTCTCTTGAAATTACCATATATTCTGTCTTATCTTGGTTGATAACCAGCCCCATCTGTTGGGCTTTTTCCTTTAAGTGAGTCAATATTTCCAATGTCTTTTGTTCATTTTCCCCTATAATATCTATATGATCTGCATAACCAAGCAGCTTGGATGTTCCTCCAATATCACATTCCTCCTTTACCTTTATATATATGTGTGTGTATATATATATATATATATATATATATATATATATATATATATATATATATATATATATATATAATACCATTTTTAATATAATCAAAGTGGGTGGAAATAGACGAAAGTGATATAATAATATACTCAACATACATGGAAACAGATTAAAGTGATATAATAATATAATCAAGATAGATGGAAACAGATTAAAGTGATATAATAATATAATCAACGTTAGTGGAAATAAACGAAAATTATATAATAATAAAAACAGCTTAGGGGGCATGTAGATTTATAAATCCTTTATCCATAGCCTTAGAGTCCCATTACCCAAGAACACAGAAATCCTCGACACTTGACCTTAGGAATCTCTCAATGGCTTCAAAGACCCATGGCCTAGTTGAGGTGAATCAAGTACTTCTATCACAACACTCGGGACATTTCCATATGCGATCCGTCCTCATCTTAAGAACCAGCCAAGAGTCTAAATATTTAAGGTACCAGCTACCGTCTAATTATGTGTTGTCTGGCCTTTCCTTGGTCTACTGTGTGCCGGGCCGATCCTCTAGCCCTGCCGCTCTATTCTCTCCAGACACTGATGTTTCATCTGTTCTTCCACACTAAACATATGATCCCAAAGGGCCCTGAGCAAATCTTCTGTACCGTGTACCAATACCACACCCAGTGGGTACCCATGAGCTAATGGATCGCTTACGCAAAGTCTCTTTTACACCCAGACTATAGCTTCAGAAAACTATCGCATATGGCTTTAGAGACTCTCATCCATAGCCTTAGAGACACTTCACACATGATATCAGAGACTCCTCACACATACAATCAGAGACTCTTTACACGTGAAATCAGTCCCTTCACACATGGCATCAGAGATCCCTAATACATGGCATCAGGGACTCTTTACACATGACATGAGAGTCCTTTCATATATGACATCAGAGACTCCTCACACATGGCTACAGAGACCCGTCACACATGGCACCAGAGATTACTCACACATGGCACCAGAGATTACTCACACATGGCACCAGAGATTACTCACACATGGCACCAGAGATTACTCACACATGGCACCAGAGATTACTCACACATGGCACCAGAGATTACTCACACATGGCACCAGAGACTACTCACACATGGCACCAGAGACTATTCATATATGGCATCAGAGACTATTCATATATGGCATCAGAGACTACCCACACATGGCACCAGAGAGTCCTCACATATGGCATCAGAGACTACTCACACATGGCATCATAGACCCCTCACATATGACACCAGAGACACTTTACACATGACACCAGTCCCTTCACACATAGCGTCAGGGACCCCCCCCCTCCCTCCCCACATATGGCTTCAAAGACCCGTCACACATGGCATCAAAGATCCCTCCACGAAGTATACACCTCAGATTTAAATGGTGTCAATAATGCCAAAGCAGTCCAGACGATGCTTGACCTACGTGACAACTGGAAGTAACTGCACGTGTCAGGTGAGTAGACATTTGCGACAACCATAAAAAAAATTAGTTTAATTTTCTATCTCATCCTCTTGCTCTTTTTTTCCCTCGCCACTTCTCCGTTCCTGGGTATGAAAATAGTTCAGAGACATGCTCAGGTATACATCTAACACAGCGTACATTTTACTGCTTTAATTATAACGTGAATTCATCTTTTACTGTTGCTCCATGTTGTTTTGTGTTTCTGTGTATCTGAGCGAAATTAGTTTCTTTATGCTGGCGGTAGTGAAACAAAACATTTTAACTGCTGGTTTTTTAATTAAATCTGGCGTCTAACGTGAACTTGTTTTATGGAGACATTTTATTTAAAAAGAACAGTCTAGGTCGTAAAAAGACAGAAAACATCCAGTGCCGATGGGTTTATGAAAATATGGCGCTAGTGCCGTATGCCTGGGAGTCGAAGAGTGCAGTGTTTAGACACTCGCTGTCGATCAGGTGGCATGGTTTCGAGTCCGCAACGGGGTGGATTTTTAAATTTGATCTGGGCTCCTAGAGCGACTGATCCTAAATTTGGTACTGGGAGGTACAGGCGACGGATGTGTTCATGAACATATCAATTTCCGATTGTCGATTGTTATATAAAAATATGGGTCTACCACAATATGCTCAAACGGCGAAGGCGGTAACGCGTGATACTGTTATACTGGGTTAGATGTGCATCAGTGCGGATTTTTAAACTTGACTTGAGCTTTCAGGTAAATTCAGTCTACGATGTGTACCAGGAAATGTCTTGGGGCGTTAAGGCGACAGGCTTGATACTGACCGTATCCCCCACCAACAGCCGGGAGATCTATACAAGTATTGGTCAGGAACCATATACCATGGGCAAGTGAAAGGGTCCTTCTTTTGTGTATTTACTGTACACCAGACAAGCTGTACACCAGACAAGCTGTACACCAGACAAGCTGTACACCAAACCAAGATGTACTCCAGACAATCTGTAAACCAGACAAGCTATATACCAGATAAGCTGTAAACCAGACAAGCCGTAACCAGACAAGATGTACTCCAGACAAGTAGTACACCCAGACAAGCCGTATACCAGAGAAACCGTACACCAGACAAACCATATACCAGACAAGCCGTACACCAGACAAACCATATACCAGAGAAACCGTACACCAGACAAGCCGTACACCAGACAAACCGTACACCAGGAAAGCCGTACGTACACCAGGCAAGCCATACACCAGACAAGCTGTATACCAGACAAGCCGTACACCGGACAAACGGTACACTAAACAAACCGTACACCAGACAAACAATGCACCAGACAAACCGAACACCACATAAACCGTACACCAGACAAACCGCACACCAGACAAACCTCACACCAGGCAAACCTCACACCAGACAAACTGTACACTAAACAAACGGTACACCAGACAAACCGTACACTAAACATACCGTACACTAAACAAACCGTACACCACACAAGACTCAAGCCTTACACCACACAAGCTAGAAGTTATGTAACAGGGGAGTTTCACTGATTTACTTACTGTCTACCCTGGCCATGCGGGAGTGCGGGGGAAATTAACAGGCTGATAGGCTGGCAGGTAATTCACCTATTGGTGGTAGATTACCTATGGACAAGGGAAAGGTGGTCGTGCGCCTGAGGGACCAGGTGGAGAAGGCGGGGGAATAGATTGAGAACCCGTATGTGGAAAGAATGCGATTGCTGGTGATTTGCAGTTCTGGAAGAATCTCACAACTGAGAGGAAAGGCAAGAACTTTAAATCTGATAGCGGTGGGAACGATTAGGAGTATGACTCTTCGCTGGCTGTTGGACTAGAGGACGGAGCTCGTATCGGTATGTCCTGAGTGTGGTGATGTCGGTTCTTAGCTCAACTCAACTCAACACAATATTATGTCCTTGATGCAGCTATTGATTGCAGAATAGATCTTTGCTTCGGTTTTCATTAGTTTGGTTAACATGGCTCCTGTGTGTTTAATTTAGTCGGTGAATTAAAATTCTTGTTTCGACCGAATGGCAGACGTGTCTTAGTTAGAAGAAGAAATGGAAATTCGTATCGATTCTACAGAGCTGGTGTGAAGTGTAGTAACTGAACTCAAGATACTCGTGTCGACCTTGAAGTGAATGTATAAATAATACAAAGCAGTACTTGTGTCGGTATTAAAGTGAACGTATCAATAATAGAGGAGCAGCTGAAAAGTGCAGTAGTTATCACGAGTGCCTTTAGGCCTGGCTGTCATGTGTACCCGACCTACGACGGGTACGGCGAAATGTGAGGAGTAAAGGCGATCTGCGTGATATTGACCACATCGCATTAGTTAGTTATTTAGTTAGTTAGTTAGTTAGTTGCGATTCCAACTTCACGGCAGCAGGTCGTCACCATTATGCTCCGTTCCTGTGCCAGTGAATGTCACACGAAATGCTCCTCACTGCCCTATGTGAAAGAAGAAATAGACAGGAATCTAGACAAGCCAACAGCCTGCATAGGTGCACTGTGCATAAAGCCGCCGTAAGAATATCAACACAAAAGTCCTCCACGAAAAATAGTTCAACGTCAATGGGAGCGGCAGTCACTAGAAAACCAGCAGCCACTCATTACTGCATTAAAAGTTGAGACGATCGATCTCATTGCCCCGGGGTTTATCCCATATGGCTCGGTCCCTTTCGGCAGGGCGGCCCGCTGAAAGCATGGCACAACGCACGAACACCGTAGATCCAGCGACGACCCCAGGAGTCTCTGAGAAAAATGCGCTCGTGAACTGAAAAAGAATCCAGTCGATTCCATACGACAGGCCGATCGCCATCGATCCGAACATGCAGTTAACGCTACAACAAACGAGGACAGATGTAACATCATTCTAAACGAAATTCACAGCTCACAGTGTCGCATGTCGCACTGAAGTCAGTAGCACGGCGACGAAACCATGCACTAACAGTCCAACATGAGGACAATGCGACTGCAGACCATAGACAGAAGTATAAACACTCAAGAGTCTTAATGGTTCAAATGCCTATCCGTCATTTTGGGAGACAGGAAAATTACCACATCGCACTAAGTGCATGGATTTGTTAATATAAATTTATGGCTAGCACCATATACTTTTAAGACGTATGAACAGATAATTTGTTTGACTCTTTAGACGAGTAGGTGGCTGAAGGATTAGAATGTCCGCTTCACACATCGTTGGACGTGTGTTTGATCCGCGATAAGGATCAGAGACTTGTTATTGATAACACAAAAGTTCAAACCTGTACCTTACGCGTTGAATGCCTAGGAAAGCTGCCGTTTATCTTCAGTTACGAAAGAAATCTCTCTGAACACTCCGGCAAAGGCATGGATTAGGTAATGAAAATAATATCCCAGAAAAGTCTGCATCCATTTTTATGAATCCTGTGGTTCCCAGAGAAAGGGCATTCCAGTTTTACTTTCATCATCATTATTTTGGCGGTCACTTGCCTTGAACTCAAGCGTAATCCACACACGTGCTACAATGTATGGTGCAGTGGTCGGATTGGTGCGTGTGTGATAGCTTTCCCTATTAATAATGTGCCGGTCTCCGTGGCTAAGAGCTTGCGAATGCGATTCGTAAGCCCGTTAACCCGCGTTCGAAATACAGCTGCGACCGATTTGGCATCAGACCGCGCTGCGCTGGGTTTTAACGTGTTTTCAAGGAACCGGTCGTTCAGAAAACAATGGCAAACTACTGAACTTAAACTTGCCAAGACATCAACAACAGCAGTAAAATTATGGGGTTGAAAGTGATGTCCTGTAAATTGGATGTAAAAAAAAACAAATCATTACTAGTGTCCCTCGCCATTCGGCGAACCAACGCCGTCTCCAGAAGTACTTGTAATTTTTCGTCTCCATGTCAAGGACGAGAAGTCAACATTTTAGTCCAAATGACCAGTGTAGGGGCTGAACCGGCTACCTCGGCATCAGCAACCGGATGTTGAAGAACATGCGCTCTTATCATTCGGCTCAACGCCTTTATTCACTCCTGAAAAAGGGCAGTGCGTTTAATTAACGGTGGAAAGCTTATCGGCAATTCTAACCTACATAAACGTCTACATTTTAATAAGGCTAAACTAATTCACAAAATCCTATTTCAAAATGCTCGAAGCTACCTTTGACCATTGTTTAAATATAACGCTAGACATAGCAAGCGATTAAATATACTTCATGTACCTAAACCTAGGATGTTTTTTTGTTTTGCTTATCCTTTACGGGACATCGCTGTCAACATCAGCGTCTTTCGGCTGATTGTTGATTTCTTGGCAAGATTACGCTCAGTAGTTTGACATTGTTTTCTGAGCGGCCGGCTCATTTATCCTGCAAGTCACAAACGCGGGTAGAACTAGTTCCAATTCTCGCGCGCTGCGAGACCCTGCGTGGATAAACGGGATTACGGAGAAAGTCGTGTAATGCCTCGGCCAGAGAGACCGGCAAACATTGGATAGACTTATATAAAACAAGCTTAGCATACTCTGCCGCTCAGTTGAAGAATAATCTTCCACGGGAAATCAAAGACACTACCAATCTTCATACATACAGTCACAACCTGTTTGAACACTACCTCAGACAGACAACATCCCCCCCCCCCTAATAAAAACAATAATAATGCAAAATTATCTCAAATGACAACTAGCCAATAAACATTACAATATGTATGGTACGTAACATTTTCCTTGGGTATTTATAATGCCCATGTTAAACATTGCCTCAGTAAGTCATGTATTATTGATGATTGTTCATGCGTTTTAATGCTTATTGTTCTTTTGTTGTCTAAGATAAGCTTCGTAAGTGATGTTGAATGAAATAATGTATGAGAGGACATAGAGAAGAAGGGCAGAATGTCAGACGAGCATGTGTGCTAAATTCTTAACCCTTTGAAAATAAAGTTCGTTCGTTCGTTCGTTCGTCCGGCCATTCTGACTTCCATTTTTTTTTTCATACATCAGCAATGGTACGGATAATGTTATGAAAACAATCGGCCAACACATACCAGCAATGGTAGGGATAAATTAATGAAAACAATCGCTCAACACATACCAGCAATGGTAGGGATAATTTAATGAAAACAATCGTTCAACACATACCAGCAATGTTAGGGATAATTTAATGAAAATAATCGCTCAACACATACCAGCAATGTTAGGGATAATTTAATTAAAACAGTCGCTCAACACATACCAACAATTGTAGGGATAATTTAATTAAAGCAATTGCTTAACACATACCAGCAATGAAAGAGATAATTTAATGAAAGCAATCGCCCAGCACTCAGCAGCCATGATAGGTATCATTTAATTAAAACAATGCTATGTACATACCATGACTGGTAGGGATAATTTAATGAAAATAATCATAGAAACAAAGATAGTGATTGCAGGAGAAGATCTTTCATAACAAACAATGTAGGTTGATATCGCGCGCAACTTATCCATCACTAGATGTTGTTCACCCTCGTGTAACGTGTCTTACATGCTTCTCATAATCTCGTTTCTTTTCTTTCCATTTTTTTTTCAACCCCCGTACAATCAATATTTCAGTTTTAATTCTCGTGAGAATTATCCGTTTGTGTTGTTGGTTGTTTATATGTTTTTATAATTTTGTTCTAATTGTTCCGTTGATAAAGACTTCGGTCACAACGTTCGCCTGCACAATCTTCCCGAACATACCAGCAATTGTCAGAATGGTGTAATGAAAACAGTCTCCCACAAATACCAGCAATAGTTAAGATAATAAATGTAACGAACACAATCTCCTAGAACATACTAGTAATGGTAAAGATGTAATGAAAACACTCTCTCAGAACATAAAAGTATGGCACCGATATTGTAATTAAAACAATATCACTGCACATTCCAGCACTGGTACGGTTGATATAACGAACAGAATTTTAAACAAAAAGAAGCAAAGATTGTGGCTGTAGCAGAAGACGTACCATGCTATCGTAAAACAAAGAATGTAGACGGATATCCTGCACCTAGCAATAAATACACATTAGACAGGCTGTTCTTCACAAAGATTATGGTGCGGTTACTAGACTATGTAACGCAAGTAATACACAGACCGTAAAAATGCCGAACATTGAGAGAACCTGAGTATAGTATAAACAGACACTTTGTCTGGGTCTCCCAGGGCGAAGAAGTAGCATTGACATGGAGGGGGCTGTAGTGGGGATATGGAGGGGGCTGTAGGAGGGACATGGAGAGGGCTGTAGTGGGGACATGGAGGGGGCTGTAGGAGGAGCATGGAATGGGGCTGTAGGAGGAGCATGGAAGGGCTGTAGGAGGGGCATGCAGGGGGCTGTAGGAGGAGCATGGAAGGGCTGTAGGAGGGGCAAGCTGTAGGAGGGACATGGAGGGGCTGTAGTGGGGACATGGAGGGGGCTGTAGGAGGAGCATGGAAGGGGGCTGTAGGAGGAGCATGGAAGGGCTGTAGGAGGGGCATGCAGAGGGCTGTAGGAGGAGCATGGAAGGGCTGTAGGAGGGGCAAGCTGTAGGAGGGACATGGAGGGGCTGTAGTGGGGACATGGAGGGGGCTGTAGGAGGGGCATGGAAGGGCTGTAGGAGGGGCATAGAGGGGACTGTAGGAGGAGCATGAAGGGGCTGTAGGAGGGGCATGGAAGGGGGCTGTAGGAGGGGCATGGAAGGGCTGTAGGAGGGGCATAGAGGGGACTGTAGGAGGAGCATGAAGGGGCTGTAGGATGGGCATGAGGGGGGGGGGGGCTGTAGTAGGATCATGAAGGGGACTGTAGGAGGGACATGGAGGGGGCTGTAGTGGGATCATGAAGGGGACTGTAGGAGGAGCATGGAAGGGGGCTGTAGGTGGAGCATGGAAGGGGGCTGTAGGTGGAGCATGGAAGGGGGCTGTAGTAGGATCATGAAGGGGACTGTAGGAGGAGCATGGAGGGGGGCTGTAGGAAGAACATGAAGGGGACTGTAGGAGGAGCATGGAAGGGGGCTGTAGGAGGGGCGTGGAGGGGCTGTAGGAAGAACATGAAGGGGACTGTAGGAGGGGCATGGAGGGGGCTGTAGGAAGAACATGAAGGGGACTGTAGGAGGAGCATGGAGGGGGCTGTAGTAGGAGCATGGAAGGGGGCTGTAGTGAGATCATGAAGGGGACTGTAGGAGGGGCATGGAGGGGGCTGTAGGAAGAACATGAAGGGGACTGTAGGAGGAGCATGGAAGGGGGCTGTAGGAGGGGCGTGGAGGGGCTGTAGGAAGAACATGAAGGGGACTGTAGGAGGGGCATGGAGGGGGCTGTAGGAAGAACATGAAGGGGACTGTAGGAGGAGCATGGAGGGGGCTGTAGGAGGGGCATGGAGGGGCTGTAGTGGGATCATGAAGGGGACTGTAGGAGGAGCATGGAAAGGGGCTGTAGGAGGGGCATGGAGGGGGCTGTAGTGGGATCATGAAGGGGACTGTAGGAGGAGCATGGAAGGGGGCTGTAGGAGGGGCATGGAGGGGGGCTGTAGGAGGGGCATGAAGGGGGCTGTAGTAGGATCATGAAGGGGACTGTAGGAGGAGCATGGAAGGGGGCTGTAGTAGGATCATGAAGGGGACTGTAGGAGGAGCATGGAGGGGGCTGTAGGAAGAACATGAAGGTGGCTGTAGGAGGGGCATGGAGGGGGCTGTAGTAGGAGCATGGAAGGGGGCTGTAGTGAGATCATGAAGGGGACTGTAGGAGGGGCATGGAGGGGGCTGTAGTAGGATCATGAAGGGTACTGTAAGAGGGGCATGGATGGGGCTGTAGTAGGATCATGAAGGGGACTGTAGGAGGGGCATGGAGTGGGCTGTAGGAGGAGCATGAAGGGGACTGTAGGAGGGGCATGGATGGGGCTGTAGTAGGATCATGAAGGGGACTGTAGGAGGGGCATGGATGGGGCTGTAGGAGGGGCATGGAAGGGGGCTGTAGGAGGATCATGAAGGGGAATGTAGGAGGGGCATGGAGTGGGCTGTAGGAGGAGCATGGAAGGGGGCTGTAGGAAGAACATGAAGGGGCTGTAGGAGGGGCATGGAGGGGGCTGTAGGCGGGGCATGGAGGGCGCTGTAGGAAGAACATGGAGGGAGGCTGCAGGAGACAGCAAGAGATACTGCGAACTAATAAGAGTTGGTTGAGGGCCTTTGCTCCAATAAAAAAGTCGCTTAAAAGTCGACAGGGTCGACTTCATTGCATCGGGTTTTATCCCATACGGCTCGGTCTCTTTCCGCAGCACGGAAAGCGTCGCACAAAGCACGAACTCCGTAGCTTTTAGCGACGACCCTCAGGAGTCTCCGAAACATTTAACTCGTAAACCGAAGGACGCGGCCCGGAATCGAACCCACAACCTTCGGAACACGAGGCAAACGGCTTGACCACTTCGCCACTTTGCTCCAATGGAGGAAGGAAGGGAGAAATGCATAAAAACAGCAGAACAAAAAATTAAGTGTGTAAATAAACGAAAACAGCGAAAACACAAATGATACTGATAAGTAATACTCAATGCTTTAATGTAAGGGGCTAGCAACACGTCCCAAGATGTGTAAAATGTGACCTTTGCTTTTATTTACTTTATTATTCAATATCACAGCACTCTGGATAATCCGGCACATGATCAGTTTCCCTCTTTAAAAGACACCGAAGGATTCCCGTGCTGATTATTCGATTAGCAATTTTATTAAATCTTTAAAGTTGATTATGTTATTCAATCGCGATGAGGAAGAGTTCTACAGAGCTGCAATAAGCCAATCCTCATGTACGGAAGCGAATTATAGACAATTAGAGAGAAGTGTAGAGGTATGTAAAATCTGCGGAGATGTGGTTTTATTGAAGAATGGTGAGGACACCATAGATGGATAAAAAAAAATGTTTTGCATATCCTTTACAGGACATCGCTGTCAACATCAGCATCTTTCAGCTGATTGTTGATTTCTTGGCAAGATTACTCTCAGTAGTTTGCCATTGCTTTCTGAGCGGCCGGCTCACATACCCCGTAAGTTACCGACGCGATTCGAACCACTGCTGATTTTCACCGTCGTCACGTTACTTACGAGAGTACACGAGATTACGGAGAAAAGTCATAGATGGATATAAATAGCAATAAATATGTCTTCTAAGAAGTTAACTCGCACAGAGAACTAGTTACTCTTATCAGAAGAAGACCGGCCACAATATATGAGCATGCCATGAGAAGGTAAAGGCTGGAGTTTGTCGCCGCAACGGTAAAATTAGAGAGGGGACGAACGGACGAACGAATGAACGAAAATCTTTATTTTCAAAGGGTTAAGAATTGAGCACGCAGGCCCGTCTGACATTCTGCCCCTCTTCTCAAACGAGCAGACGGGGACGAGGCAGGGGAGAGGCAGGGGAGAGCATGAGAAAAGACTGGACAGTTTGATATCATGCCATGGAGGAATATCATTATCAGACATAGCCGAATGTAGACGAGACAGAAGGATGTGGATAGACATGATCACCAACGCCATACGACGTGGACTAAAAGAAGAAGAAGAACTTTCCTGAAACGTAATTGTTTACAGCATTTTTTGAGGCACATGCTTAACTAATGAGCCATTCATAAAATTCATGTGCACTGACAGCGCATGAACATTAACGTAATCTTTAATGAACTAAATGACATGTACTTGAGGAAATGTTCAACCAACTTCAGTTGCCACATAAACTACTTCCGATTGCTGCTGCTTACAGCTATTGCTCTGTACCGACGACATCACAAACACTTGGGGTCAGCGTTGAGTTTAAATATTTATTATCCACACCCAATAGGCATCCAGGTAATTTCATGGATTATTAACGTCCGCGAGTGCGTCAGTGAAATTGGTAGTGAAGTGCACTAATAAAGACACGAACAAGATTGGACACGGGCTCGAAACCTCGGCTAGTTGTCAGCGAAGGTGAGGGTAAGAGTATCTTATCACTTTGTACATTCAGGCTAATTAATGGGATGGCGCTGTCATGCCACAAGCCCATATCCGGCAACATTTTTTTTTTCGCTTATCATTTATAGGACATTGCAGTTAGCACCAGCATTTTTCTTCTGCTGTTGATGTCTTGGCAAGTTTTACGTTCAGTAGTTTGCCATTGCTTTCTGAACGACCGGCTCACATACCGCCGTAAGTAAGCAATGCGACGCGATCCGCTGCCAAATTTCGCGCAGCTGCGCTTCATACGAGAGTATACGGGATTACGAACAGCGTCCTTAATCCTATGCCATGGAGGTCAGCACATCAGGCAACTGCTAGGGACGTCGACACATCCGACTTCTGCGGGCATTTGTTGACCGGGTTAACCTTCCCGGGTAGATCTCCAAAGTACAAAGACCGGGCTAAATTGTAGAGACCGGGTGTTGCCCATGCAGCATGATCCCTCTCTATGCCTGTCTAATCTACTCCAGAGGAAAGGTAGCACCAATCGGTTTAGAACCAGACAAGCTGCAGAAGTTGCCAGATCAGAAAAGCAATGCTCTAACTGTCCGCCTGTCTGGGCTTCATTCCTAGACCAGTTACCGATCAAGGCTTAGAGCCTGGTCTGTCCTGCCAGTCCAGCCTTTAGGCTTTAGGTTGCATTTAATGGCACCAAGGTAAGGCCTCCCAAATGCGCTAATCCGACCGAAGCCGCTGGCACAATGTGGGGTGTCGAGTTTAGTGAGCGTCGGACGACATTCGGTTCTAACACAAAGCACCTAGTACCGTCTTCTGCCATACAGTAGCTCAGTAATATCTGACAAAGACTAGAAAAATAAAAATCTGAGCATTGACATTTAGGGTAAATCTTAAATCCGAGCATTGATACTTATCTCAAATCATAGATTCGAGCATTGCATTCAGGTCAAAACTTTAATCAGAGCATTGACATTCAACCTTTGGAAAGGAGATACTACGAAAACGTACTCAAAGATCTAGTTCAGTTAAAATGTTAGTTGCATGACGTCGCAATAAACCCCAGCATTATTGGCTCTTATGATTTACTAGACAATATTTAGGTTCAGTAATTTGTCATTGTTTCAGGACGACCGATACCATATCACTAAAATCAACGGAAGTCGACCTGCTTCCAAATTGTCTGAACCTGATTTCGAACCCTTGATCGGTATGTTGGTACTCGGTATGTCACGAATTGTATAACGCCTTCACTGCCCTACAGCTACAGCGCTGGATTCAGAATAAATAATAATAAATTGTCATGAAGCAGTTTCTTGTGTGATGTGATAGGACCGTTACTTTGTGTAGGTTTGTGACATGATAGAGCCGTAATTTTGAGTTGGTCTGTGATATGCAAGGGTCGTCACATTGTGTAGGTCTGTGATATGAAAGGGCCGTGACATTGTGTAGATCTGTGATGTGACAGAGCCCTCACATTGTGTAGGTCTGTAATGTGTTAGGGCCGTCACATTGTGTAAGTCTGTGATGTGTTAGGGCCCTCACATTGTGTAGGTTTGTGATGTGACAGGGCCCTCACATTGTGTAGGTCTGTAATGTGTTAGGGCCGTCACATTGTGTAGGTTTGTAATGTGTTAGGGCCCTCACATTGTGTAGGTTTGTGATGTGACAGAGCCCTCACATTGTGTAGGTCTGTAATGTGTTAGGGCCGTCACATTGTGTAGGTCTGTGATGTGACAGGGTAGTCACATTGTGTAGGTTTGTGATGAGATAGGGCCTTCATATTGTGTAGGTCTGTGATGTGATAGGGCCGTCATATTGTGTAGGTCTCTGATGTGATAGGGCCGTCATATTGTGTAGGTCTCTGATGTGATAGGGTCGTCATATTGTGTAGGTCTGTGATGTGATAGGGCCGTCATATTGTGTAGATCTCTTATGTGATAGGGCCGTCACATTTTGTAGGTCTGAATACATAGAGAAATATGTGAGCATTATTTCCCTTATTTACCGAGATGTCGAACGCAGGTGTCGAACCACTGTCCGACAGCGTTAATTTCATTATCGACGCAGCTCCCTATTAACTATGCTAACACGCATAGGTCACTATACTATCGTAGAATGTTGAGGATATGGAGCAAGCCCGTAATTTCTCCGGGTTTCCATACCATCGTGGATTCATCATCAACGTGTGCCATGCTGATAAGCGGTCGTTGTTAGCCTTCTCGCAAGTCTAGGAACAGGTCTGTGCTCTTGTCCCGATTATGGGATGTGGCCAAGATGGTGGAGATATGGGAATACTCACAATGTCGCTCCTGCCCGTTGTTTGCATTCCATCATGAAATATTGACCATATGGTATTGGAACATATTTCACACTCCCATTGTTATATTTTGCAATAAATTACTATCAGTTAATGTGAGAAAGAGAGAAATGTATACCTTGGACTACTAGATTAACTAACAACAACTGCATGGAAGATGCTGATGAAACTATAACATTATGTACAATCATAAGAAAGGGACAAACAGCATTCTTTGGTCAAGTGATGAGAAGAGAAGCATAGGAGACCATCGTGACGACTGGACAGATCAGTGGCCAAAGAAGCAGATTCAGACCGAGAGAAATTATGCTAGATAGAGTGAGACGGTGGCATGGAGGAATATCATCAGCAGTTGATCCAGAACATCAGGGGCCGAGATCTTTGGAGAGACATAAACATCTACGACAGTTTGCAGGTCACATTAAGATGATTACTGTTTATGTATAAAAATCGTGAGATATTCGTGAGAAGGCTCCTGTCGTTGATTTCATTCCTCGTTCCCTGTTGACAGATCATAGCAGAATCTAAGCGATATGGTTCAAGTTCGAATTCCCCCCCCCCCGCACTGTTTTCATAGCATAGGGGTAATGTGGTTATTGTTCTATCCCATACTTCCTTCTTTCCACCACCGCCCCCCCCCCCCCCAACCCAATTCACTGTTTGCATCCCATTTTGGAATAATGGATATGATTCTAGGGTATTTCCCAATCCCGCCCACCATCCGCTCGCAACGTCACTTCAACATGTTCGACAACTTGCTTGTCGGTTTCACCCTTCAGAACACATCTGACACCCACTTTATCAATCTGCTTCAGTCCAGACGTGATCTGATCACCAAAATAATAACATCTCTAGAGGGATTTCAACATAGCACCACTGGACAGGCAGAGGAGTGCATTAGCTGCTTTGCTGTCACATATACCCCTTGTTGTTGTCCTGTCTGCTATGTTCGAATCAAGAACAGAATCTCCTGCACCTAAATAACTCTAGTGCACACTTTGTGAGCCACTAGAGCAGCTCGTCTTGATCAATAAGTAATTACCAAGCGAAAGAATTAAGGCAGGCAATTTGAGTTGCTATGTTTGAGTCAGAAACGAACAGACACGGATTATAAATTACCCACAAAAAAATATTCAATGTTCAATTAATTTAAAAGTAGATTTCGCTACTGTTTCGCTTTCTTCTTCTTCTTCTTCTTCTTCTTCTTCTTCTTCTTCTTCTTCTTCTTCTTCTTCTTCTTCTTCTTCTTCTTCTTCTTCTTCTTCTTCTTCTTCTTCTTCTTCGTTTTCTTCTTCTTCTTCTTCTTCTTCTTCTTCTTCTTCTTCTTCTTCTTCTTCTTCTTCTTCTTCTTCTTCTTCTTCTTCTTCTTCTTCTTCTTCTTCTACTTCTTCTTCTTCTTCTTCTTCTTCTTCTTCTTCTTCTTCTTCTTCTTCTTCTTCTTCTTCTTCTTCGTCTTTTTCCTCTTCTTCTTCTTCTTCTTTTCTTTTTCTTCCTCTTGTTATTGTTCTCCTCCTTCACCTTCTTCTTCACTGTTTTGCGTTTCAGCATCAGACAACTAAAACATCTGTGTTTCATACACTGTTGTATACATATTCTCAGACATGTAATCACTCAATCACGTGACCGCATACCCGTACTTGATTCTCCTATATGCTGAAGCTCTGTATGGGATACTGTCTTGTAATACCCTATTTCAAGACCAAACCAAATGATGAGATGTTTATAATATTCATAGAAAACTGTATCAATATCACGGTCACGGTACCAATTCTACGAGGTTTATTGGACTACGGAGACGTAATACTGCTCGTAGAACATTATATCCGGCTACTTGATTAGACTGAACACGGTCTATTCTGGCAACAAACGCACTAAACACGATGCCCGTGCACCACCTACGCAAACATAACACAATTGAATTCCTTTTTTCAGACTAAACATGAAATAAAAAGTACAACATCACAAGTTATAACCAATGTTAGACTTTGCTCGACATATGTTGCCGAATGATGCAAAATATAACTTAAAAGATACTAATTTTACCCTTAGAAACAGTGGCAAAGACGTTGTGGTTCGTAACTCCGCTTACCTGCGTTCGAAACACACCTGAGGCCGATTTGGCAGCAGTCCGTGTCGAGCTGGGTTTTAACGTGTTGGTATGGGAGTCAGTCGTTCAGAAAGCAATGACACACTACTGAACGTAACACTTGCCAAAGACATCAACACCAGTAGTGCTATTGTTGACATTGATGTCCTGTAAATAGGATATGCCAAAACAAAACAAAACAACAAAACACAGTGACCTGTCTTCTGGATTAAACTGGGCATGCCAAGAGAGAGAGAGAGAGAGAGAGAGAGAGAGAGAGAGAGAGAGAGAGAGAGAGAGGAGAGAGGGAGAGAGAGAGAGGGAGAGAGAGAGGGAGAGAGAGAGAGAGAGAGAGAGAGAGAGAGAGAGAGAGAGAGAGAGAGAGAGAGAGATCATACTGCAGGGGCAACACATGGTCTCTTCAATTTAGCCCAGGCTTTGTGCTATGGAGAGGTATAACTCCATCCCTAATCAGGTAGTAGTTATTATGCCTTTTTCTTGGAATCACAACGTAACAAATTATCGTGTCAAGACGACAAGGTGTTAGATTTACAGTACAGTACAGTACAGTACAGTACAATAGGGACATGTGACCGCTTGTAAACAAAACAAAGAAACACGTCTCCTCGCACAAACGTGATATGGGTTTGTGAAGCGTTTGGTCATTCACAGTTGTAAGGCCGAGTGCACGGCGAGGGTACTTAGCAAGTGTCTCACTCCCGTAGCGATCGACGAGCGCTGACATCGAACCCTTTACCAACTGCGCTTATGACATTTTCAGTGTAACAGCTTTGATCCACATTATTTTGAGATATCCAATTCCATAAATGAGATATACAGAAGACATGAATCTGTAGTCATACGGTGCAAGGGGATTGAAAAAGACAATCATGTCTGTTAAGAGACACCGTGAACATAAAAATCTATTTTTCCAAACAGCAATAACAAACAAAAAACATTATGTCCCCAGAGGCAATTAAATGTCAACCAATAATAGCAATAATTTATGATGACATTGAAAATGTCACGAACTTTGAATATATTGCTTCTATAGACAATGGCGACGGCTCTAGAGATCTCGGAAGGAGATTGACCTAAACAATGCAGAGGTCGTACAATATTCAGATACATTGGCACAACAACAGAAATCAATTTAAAGTAGCGGTTTTGAAAACGTGCATGTGTCCTGTGGTAATATACGGATGGCAATCATAAAACATTTCACCATTTCTCATCATCAAGTGATTTGCCGACTAGCGTGAGCAAACATGATTCTCCACAAACTGCCATGGATCAGTTAAATTGTTGACGGCCTTCCCTGCCGATGACACAAGACAGTCAAGAATTTTCTCTCACCAAGTGGATAGTTTTAAATATCTAGGGACATTTATAACATCAGATGGAAGATGCACAACAGAGATTAAGAGCAGAATATGGTAAGCAAAGGCTGCATTTCAGAAGATGAAGAATATCTTATGCAATAAGTCACTATCATTGAATGTAAGAAATAGAGTGCTGAAGAGTTATATGGAACCTGTTTTGCTGTATCGCTGTGAATCTTGAAATATAAATGAACAAATTAGGAAGAAATTAGAAGCAACAGAGATGTGGTTCCTTAGACGAATGTTGCGAATCCCCTGGACTGCCAAAGTAGCAAACAACAAATGCCTTAAAGAGGCTAACGAAACTAGACCATTATATACAACAATAAGAAAGAGACAAACAGCTTTTTTTTTGGTCATGTGATGAGAAGAGAGGCGCTGGAGAACATCGTGACAACTGGAAAGATCAAATCAAATCAAATCAACTTTATTTTAAAAGGGTCACAAATTGGGCAAGCAGGCCCGTCTTACATTCGGCCCTTTCAATCACTCGTCTTTCGGTCATCAAGAGCATTATACATTTACATAGGAAGAAAACTAAACATTGTGGATGAATGTTGTAAACGATCGAGAGGAAGAGAGGCAGAGGCAGACCACGAGAAATGATGCTGGCGGGATTGCGACTGTGGCATGGAGGATTATCAACGCAGAGTTGATCCAGATAACCAAAGACCGAGATCTGTGGAGAGTCATGTACGCCTACGCCTGTCGGCACGGCACTTGATGATGATGATGATGATCTTTTTTCTCTCTCTCTCTCTCTCTCTCTCTCTCTCTCTCTCTCTCTCTCTCTCTCTCTCTCTCTCTCTCTCTCTCTCTCTCTCTTTCTCCATAAGAAATCTTTCCGGTTGTCACAATATGTTCCAGTTTTTGTCTTCTCATAATGTTGCCAAAAAATTATGACTGCCTCTTTCTGAAGTTTGTGATAAGCTGTCTTTTCGATTTTGGATCCATAACAATTTCCAGATTGCTCATTTTGACTGTCCAATGAATTTTCTTCTCTATAATCACAAATCCAAGAGTTCTGTGAATTTTTTAAATCGCCTTTTTACTAATTGTCTAGGGTTCGCAAACCGTATTTAAAACAGGTTCTATGTAACAGTAATAACTCCTTATGTTACTTCGAATGACAAGGACTTATTGCAAAAATGGTTCTTCCCTTGACATAATGCAATTTGTGCTTGTATTCTGTTCTTTATCTCTACGATGCATATCCCATATGATGTTATCCAATTTCACCAATAAGGAAGACATTAAAGACTTCCGAAGTTAAATATTACTAAATATTATTGGATTACCGTGGATCAAGAATAAATAAAATATAAGATCTCAACATTGGAAAACCTGCTTTAAAAAATAAAATACATCATATCTTGGAAAGTTAAATTTGTTGGTGACAATATTAAACGTCACAGGCAGTGGTCGAAAAGAACTGCAGAGCACCATGTGCCTTCAGGAAAAAGAGGTAGAGATAGATCAGCACGACTGTTGACACCTTAACAACATAGTCATGAAAATCTATGAGGCATGGGGATTAGAATGGATTTAGAGTCTTCCTAGCGGGAAGTGGTGAGAGCTACGTTCTGTAAAGACCTGGTGATAATGATGAACAGAGACACACTGAAGATCAGACCAATGAAGACCTTTCAGGAAGACACGTTGGATATATAAACGACAAAATCGACGCCCTAGAACCATTACATGGAAGAGATAACAACGGAAATGATAAAATCTTTACCTAACTTTGGCATTGATACTATCACAGAATTATATAATTATATATATATACTGGGTACATCCCCAAGGATTTGAAAACATCAATTTTCATCACACTACCCAAGAAGCCAAAAGCTGTTGATTGTGAGGATTACAGAACTATTAGCTTAATGAGTCATATAACTAAGATACTTCTCAAGAAAGAATTAAAAATAAGCTAGATGAGGAAGTAGATGAAGAACAGTTAGTGTTCTGCAAAAACAGCGAGCAATAATCTGTGTGAGGATTTATATATACAGTGGAACCTCGCTTAACGAGCACCTCTCATAACGAGTAATACGCATAACGAGCAAAATAAATTGTACAAAAAATGATTCGCTGAACGAGTGACGTTTCGCATAACGAGTGACGAAGGGAGGGGAAGTCCCGGGTTGTGCGCCTGCAACAGCGAGGGTCGGAAGACAAGGGGAGGGGAGGGGGAGAGGGGATCCAATCTCACTCTCAGAGGGTTTTGGAAATATCACTTCCACATCGTTGCCTGCCTCAAGATGATCGAAAGGGCATGGGAAGGGGTCACCAAGAAAACCCTCACTTCTGCTTGAAAGAAGCTTTGGCCGGAGAGCGTTGTTGAATGTGACTTTGAGGGGTTTGAGACAGTACCTGTGGAGCCTGTAGTCAATGAGATTGTGTCTTTGGCCAAGATCATGGGACTGGAGGTGGATAACAAAGATATCGAAGAGCTTGTGGAAGAGCATAGCCAAGAGCTGACCACCGAAGAGCTTATGAAATTACATTGTATTTCACAGCAAGAAGTTGTGGAAGAGAATTTGTCGGAGGTGGACGATAAGGCAACAGCAAACCAACAATCTTCTGGCGCAATAAGAGAAATGCTGAAAGCATGGGTAACTGTTGCATCATACATTGAGAACCATGTCCCTAATAAGGCAGTGGCTATGAAAGCTACTAATTTATTTAATGATAATGCCGTGTCGCATTTCCAACAGATTCTGAAGCGTCGGCAAAAACAAATTTCTCTAGACAGCTTTCTAGTAAAAAAGAATTAGGTATGTATTATAAATTGTAAATTAATGATTTCAATTTTTTTTTCTACATATCGAATTCTCATTCCAGATTCGTTCATTCCGCGATAGAAGAGGAAGATGAATCACGCTCCTTAACAATGTATATATAATTTTCTTTGAATAATCGTTATACAAAATATGTTAAGTATTTTTTCGGCATGGAACGCATTATCGTATTTTACATTAATGCAGTGTTTCCCAACGTGGGGCGTGGGCCCCACTCGGGGGAAATTCGATTGTCAAGGGAGGCAATTGGAAAATGGAAGAAATCGGCTGGATATAACAAAACGGGGAGACTTGAGACTGAAGTTAACTAAATTGGAACCTGACATAAGATCTCTTTGCAGCAAGCAACAAGCGCGAGGATCTCATTAAATTTAAATAATAAATAATTACTAATAATTAAAATAATATAGAAAAATCTTTCATTAAAATTATTCTGTACTTACATTTCAGTTCTCCATTATATGTCTTGAAAATTTACTTGCTGTGTTTGCTCAATAATTTCCTAGTGATTTCTTCCTCAAACCTATCAATCAAGTTTCTTTAGTGAACATTTAAATTTTTGAATATTAAAAATAATGTATATTTTTGGGGGGGGGGGCATAAGAATTGTAGAAAGGCTTAGGTGGAGCATAGCACAAAAAAGGTTGGGAAACACTGCATTAATGTGTGTGTGCGTGCGTGCATGCGTGCGTGCGTGCGTGTGTGTGTGTGTGTGTTTTTTTTTTTTAGAGACTACACGAAAGCTAACTAAAAGACTCTAAAAGTACTGGAGAGTTTTGGTCATAGACCATAACTTTAGGAAGGGAAAATCCCAACTGCACCTCCCCATGGTAGAGGATGGAAACACACCACGGTGTGGCTAACACAGCTCTGGGGACCGAGTATCCACCGGAATAAGTGGACAACTCTGCAGCTGAGCAGAGCAGAGCACTCACTTGTCCTTACAGTCGGAAATGGTTGTTAAAGATAGAGGTAAAAAGACCACCATGTGAATGTGGAAGGCAAGGGGAAACGACCACATTATCTTCCCAAGACTTCATGGCAAAACATATATCAGAGTTAGTGAACGACGTTAATGGCTGTCTTAGGACATCCTCGTCCGATAGGGACAGTCATGAGCCACAGGTGACACCAGACCGTCTGTCACGAATTTGCAGCCTTTACTTCCCAGAATAATTTTCGGTTCACTTTTGATGGGCCATGTAGAGGATCAACAGACGAACAAAACTGTTTTCTCTATATTCAAGGCTATACTGTCTTGACGTAAGCTTGCAAAACCTGCAAGTAAACAAACCACCAAGAATGGCTTTCTATTTGGGAAGTTAATTTGACACCAGTACCGGTCACCCCCAGAGGTTATCAATCCAGCCAGACGGGAGGGCAGACTCAGGGGACTGAATAGTAATTAAAACCAACCAAACATGACGCAAGCAAACCTGGTTTACCAACAGAGTTGTAAACTGGCTGTTGACCATGAGAACCTAATTGTTCCCTTGACATGACACCTGATAAGAATAGCTAGGAAATCGCCCAACCGCGATGGATGACCCCATCTGGTAGAGACTAGAGGCGCAAGGTGTGAAATCACTGATAAGACTCAGTGGGCTAATAATTGTCAGACCCACAGGTGTGAAGGCTAGTGTGCATGCAGAAAGAATTTTTATGACTGGACAGACTTGGAGTTAATTGCAATTAACGTCAGGGGGAGATAAGAAGAATTTATGAATGGAATTCCGGGGAGATAAGTGTCTACTGCTAGGCTAGATATAAAAACCCCTGCTAGACTTTTTCCCTTTAGATTAAGTCTGACTTCAGAACAGGTAGGCTGCCAGCTCAATGTCTGTAGTCATATGCATGATTATTATGTTGGCTTCTAGGAAGGATTTCTTAGTAACTATGCAACAGTCTTTTAGACATATTAACTTTCAGTCTATATCTGATCTAGGTTATTTCAAGAACTATCATTGTCGTAGGTTACTTGAGTGTTCTTTCTAAGTTCTGTGTTCAATATCATTGTGCTTCATATATTACTCTTCTGAGAAGGAGAAACTTGTGAAAGGCAGATCTTGTCTAGATATACTTGAGGTGTCGTAGCAGATGCTTGCCATTTCTTTGTAAACTAGACTAGTCTCTTTTTGGTGTGTGCATTTGTTGTACAGAATATAGTCAACTGACTATTTATTTAATTCTTACAACAGCAGTAACTAAGTGGTGATTAAACCGGGCAGCTCAGCAAATATGGCTGGTCTGTGTGGTCACTTCAATTAGACTTGTTGTATATCTCATTTTGCAGCTATACAATATTAGTACTCATTAATCATGCCTAATGCTATTATGTTGAGTATCATTCTACGTCTATCTTGAAGTAATATAATGTTTGCGGATATGTTGGATGTATGTATGTGTAATTTCATATGAATATACGATGCTAGGAATATGCTTCGTACATATTCTTTTTGTGTATATACGTCTCATTTCGTATACATACAAATTAACTAGTGCATTATGCTATGATGTTAAAGTATCATAATATGTCTAGTTTAATCAATATGTTTATGTGTATTGGATGTTTGATATATTGATTTGTCATATGCAAACCTACCAATATGAAGTGTTGGGCTATTGTCTGCGCATTGGCACATTGGCCAACAATTTTGTGGGAAGCAGAGGTGTAATGGTACAGACATTACCCACAATTGTTATAGGGTATATGGTGCTAAACCTTTTCATCGTATGGTGGAGGGTAGTTCACGGAAGTCTGGCACAGATACTGGTCACGGCTTGTAAGCCCGGATGACCCGGCATTATTATAATACCATTACCGATCCTGTGAGCTGCTAAACCGACTTTGGATGGAGCGGCTGTACGACACAGAATTTCTGTATTAGCGACATGGACATGGGGCGGCAGAAATGTAATCATTACAGGCGTGTGAGACAATTGAAAAGCCCGTCCCAGACTAAAGACAGTAGGGAGAAGGAGGATGGTGAACACAGTAGAGCTGGAAGATAAACTTGGCCAGACTGGTCATTGTAAATGTTTGTGTTATGATATGTTATAATTAGGATTGCGCTGATGTAGAATTAGATATAACACATTCTCGACTTTCTTTCAAGCTCTCACAAGGAGCACCTATGCTGTAGATCTCAAGGACGAGTGAAGACTAGGAGTGTCAGGACTGACAGGATCGTCAGAATACCGGCAAGCTGTTTCTTTTTTGGTTTCCACTGGAGAGTTGCTGATCTCTCACTGATCCAGATAGGATTCAGAGTTACGTATTGTATATTAATCATTTCACCTTCATGATTACTGTAGTACAGAAACTCATACGCATCCATCATCGTCTGGAAAAACCTTACATGTGTAATATGATTAGTAAATAAATGTTGTAGTATTGTAACTCATAGTTCTCTCGTTATATTTTAATTCCAATTGTGCATACGTGTTGTTGTGTACATTGGTGGGGGTTCACTTAGACACCAAGGAAGGGAGCAGTCAGGGAGAAAAACCTGTACTGAGATAGTCGTCTATACTAATATAGTTAGACTTAAAACATCTATCTTAGCTAACCTTCTCTTTCCCATTCCTTGGCGAATATTCAGCACAGTTCATTTCATTTTATAACGAGCCACTTAGAGCTGTACGTTGGATATTCATGGGCCTAATCTATAGTTAAGCCATATAGATTTTGTCCCTAGTCAGTTTCTGAGTATTTGGGGTTGCTCGCCAGTAACTAATACTTTCATCTAGCCGGTGGGGCACCCCGACTTATGACAGATTGGGCTTCTCGTCTGGAATTTGAATTCGGACTTCTCGCTTTCAATAGACTCCGGTACTAGACCCTAGACATACGATTTTAAAAGTTAACTCTTGTAATCTTCAGTCATCAAAATAGACTATCATCAGATGTAGCTAATTTTAGTTGAGGAAGTTACAGAGTATAGATATAACTTTTCAAAAGTGTATAACGGATAAGAACTTATGAGAACTACCTCATCTATCATTTAATGATAATTATTTTAATTCTTATAATTTAGTGTATCATTCATCATTTAATGATAACTGATCACTTTAATCATATTTACATTGATGTGTTTGATGATTTAACTGCTTGATTGATTTGCCATTTTATGCTTACTTATGCCATCTTCATTATGACATGTATGCAGTGCATTTTCATATTTATTTAGGTAAATATTACTATTGATTACTGTGTAGTATATCTCTCACATTTACTTCACTGCGGTCGCCAGAAACTACTTGAATATTACTTTCAGTTGTCTTTCACTGCTGAGGCTAAACTCTATACATTGGTTTAGGTTCTGCTGTCATTGGTTCACTCTTGTCTTTCTAGCTTAGCTCTGATTTTGATAGATACATAAGAGCTTACCTGAATATAGCCATTAGCAAACATAGCAAATATGGACTCACCTTCCCAGGATCTAGATTATCTGAAGGCGCGCACAGATTACTTAGAGTCCACGAGAAGGTTAGGCATAATAGAGGGCTTAACAGGAGAACAATTAGAAATATACATCAGAGACGAGATGAAGGAGTGGGACATGGCCGAGGAACAGATGACTAAAACAATTAATGAGTTATTTGAAGCAAAAGAGCGTAGCAAAACTGAAGAAGCAGAGATTAATATAAAGCATATGGAAGTAGTCAATGCAGAGAAGCTAACCTTTCTAGCGGAACATAAGGTAGGAGATATGGATGCTCACCCAACCAGGAAGGAAGGGACATCTTTGCCAACCACCGCGGAATCAGAGTTAGTGGACCGGGAACTACATGTTCTCATTCGACCCAGTCCTAAATGGAAAAGAGGGAAGAAAAAACGTGCCAGGGGCATTTCAAGCAGTCACAAACGTGATAACTGTTTGCACCACGGAAATTGTGGTTTAACTGGTCCGCCAGTACAAGACTCCCAGGAATCTCATTTTACTTCAACGAGAGGTGAAACTCAAGAGGAAGATGACCTGAGGACATCTTTTAAGGAGGTCGGAGATCGAAAGGTAACCGACTTTATTATTCCCTTCAGCTCAGGAGAGGATGAAGTGGGATTAAATTTGACTGACAGAGGGATGAAGGAAGACCCGGAACCCCTTGTGATCTTTGAGGCTGCAGCTCAGGAAAAGACACTAGACATCAGTTCAAACGATTTACGTAATGTGATGGTTTGCTTAGACACCAGCCCACCACAGGATTTACCTCAACTGGACTTAGCCCATGAAAGCACGACCAGAGAGGTACATCCAGACCAGGAAACATTTCCAGTTGTTATCTCACAGTATACCAGTTTGGAGACTCAGGAAACACAGGGAATTGTCATGAGCCAGAATATGGACTCTGATATTGTGCAGACAACATTGTCTGTAGTTGCTAAAGAAGAAAATTCTTTGCACAAGATGGAGGAAGAAACGCCTATCATCTCATTAGCTGAAGTTATCAGGGAATTCCAGCAACAGGAACCTGAAGTAACAGAAGTCAAGAGTGGTTTGGAATCAACACTCTTAGGACCCAATCTACCCTTCAGTCAGGTCGATTTGATAGAAGTAGATCAGCTATTTGTGGATACTTTATTCAAAAGTAACACCACTTTATCGCCCTGGAGTAACTATGTTATCTCTCAAGGCAGGACAACTTGGCACACTAAATTTCCAATTTCTAGCACGGTTTGTACAAGAAACTCTAATGCAGAGAAACTCAGCCCATTAACTGATTATCAGGGGAAGAAACCGCGACACCGAGGAGGGAAGATTGTTACGCCCGACTTTGAAGGAGGAAAGCGCCAGTTGAATTTATATCATGGAACCATGATGTGTAACATTATTCCTTTTAAAAGGAAGCTATTGATGGATCTGTTAAGGATCTATAACGGATGGAGGAAAATCACGGAGACAAGCTTTGCTGTGGCCAGATTATGCAAGACTTCACTACGGGTACATCCTCCGCTGAAAGGAGTAAATCACGTGAGTGAATGGTGTAAAACAATTGCTGCCCAGAGGCGCCGAAGAATCCCGTTGATTGTGATCTTTCCCAGAGGGATAAAATTACAACCTCCTGACAATTACCGGATTTTACCAAGCTATTGAATGGAATCCCGGCCGAAGACCAGGTACAAGGACCTATCCAGAGTATCCTTCGATTATGGAAATGGGACGTCTTTATGCAGATGCAGGACAACCCACTGCCACAAGAAATATTGGAAACCTTTAGGCAGATACAGAACGGAGAGTGCTTAGGCATTATTCTGGGATGTACGGCGTGCTTTGACAAAAGATTTATGGCAGAAACTTTTTTTTTAAGGGGGAAGCTCTGTCATGAATTTGCAGCCTTTACTTCCCAGAACAATTTTCGGTTCACTTTTGATGGGCCATGTAGAGGATCAACAGACGAACAAAACTGTTTTCTCTATATTCAAGGCTATACTGTCTTGACGTAAGCTTGCAAAACCTGCAAGTAAACAAACCACCAAGAATGGCTTTCTATTTGGGAAGTTAATTTGACACCAGTACCGGTCACCCCCAGAGGTTATCAATCCAGCCAGACGGGAGGGCAGACTCAGGGGACTGAATAGTAATTAAAACCAACCAAACATGACGCAAGCAAACCTGGTTTACCAACAGAGTTGTAAACTGGCTGTTGACCATGAGAACCTAATTGTTCCCTTGACATGACACCTGATAAGAATAGCTAGGAAATCGCCCAACCGCGTTGGCTGACCCCATCTGGTAGAGACTAGAGGCGCAAGGTGTGAAATCACTGATAAGACTCAGTGGGCTAATAATTGTCAGACCCACAGGTGTGAAGGCTAGTGTGCATGCAGAAAGAATTTTTATGACTGGACAGACTTGGAGTTAATTGCAATTAACGTCAGGGGGAGATAAGAAGAATTTATGAATGGAATTCCGGGGAGATAAGTGTCTACTGCTAGGCTAGGTATAAAAACCCCTGCTAGACTTTTTCCCTTTAGATTAAGTCTGACTTCAGAACAGGTAGGCTGCCAGCTCAATGTTTGTAGTCATATGCATGATTATTATGTTGGCTTCTAGGGGGGATTTCTTAGTAACTATGCAACAGTCTTTTAGACATATTAACTTTCAGTCTATATCTGATCTAGGTTATTTCAAGAACTATCATTGTCGTAGGTTACTTGAGTGTTCTTTCTAAGTTCTGTGTTCAATATCATTGTGCTTCATGTATTACTCTTCTGAAAAGGAGAAACTTGTGAAAGGCAGATCTTGTCTAGATATACTTGAGGTGTCGTAGCAGATGCTTGCCATTTCTTTGTAAACTAGACTAGTCTCTTTTTGGTGTGTGCATTTGTTGTACAGAATATAGTCAACTGACTATTTATTTAATTCTTACAACAGCAGTAACTAAGTGGTGATTAAACCGGGCAGCTCAGCAAATATGGCTGGTCTGTGTGGTCACTTCAATTAGACTTGTTGTATATCTCATTTTGCAGCTATACAATATTAGTACTCATTAATCATGCCTAATGCTATTATGTTGAGTATCATTCTATGTCTATCTTGAAGTAATATAATGTTTGCGGATATGTTGGATGTATGTATGTGTAATTTCATATGAATATACGATGCTAGGAATATGCTTCGTACATATTCTTTTTGTGTATATACATCTCATTTCGTATACATACAAACTAACTAGTGCATTATGCTATGATGTTAAAGTATCATAATATGTCTAGTTTAATCAATATGTTTATGTGTATTGGATGTTTGATATATTGATTTGTCATATGCAAACCTACCAATATGAAGTGTTAGGCTATTGTCTGCGCATTTGGCACATTGGCCAACAATTGTGTGGGAAGCAGAGGTGTAATGGTACAGACATTACCCACAATTGTTATAGGGTATATGGTGCTAAACCTTTTCATCGTATGGTGGAGGGTAGTTCACGGAAGTCTGGCACAGATACTGGTCACGGCTTGTAAGCCCGGATGACCCGGCATTATTATAATACCATTACCGATCCTGTGAGCTGCTAAACCGACTTTGGACGGAGCGGCTGTACGACACAGAATTTATGTATTAGCGACATGGACATGGGGCGGCCTCCCCCGATGTGTCTCCACCTTGACGTGGTGGGGGAGCTTGCGTGTCCCATAGACCCCATTTGCTTGCCGATGGGTGAAAAATTACATATCGGACAGCTTATGGGATAGGGACCAGACTAAGAGAGACACAACCTGCTGCTCTGCAGGCATAGACTGAGGATAGCAGTCAAAATTTAAATGAGGTGCACAAAGGCAGAATTTCTTGGTCCGGACAAAACTCTTAAGGCTCCCTGTCGAGGGCTGTGGCTGAACGCCTCTAAGCCACAAACCCTCGGATCTTAGAGCCAGGCTGATACCCGTCTACCGGAAAATAGAAACATGATACTGAGCAAGCTACATGCTCAGGTCTGATACATGTTCGAAGGCTCCCAGCTGGGGGATATGAGAGATTCCCGGATGAAGGGGCCTGGCCGTTTCCCGTTCACTGCTGCACGAAGGTAAGGTGCTGAGCCGGCAGCACATGTAGCCTACCTCGTGAGCGAGTACAAAAAAGTCAGAAAAGTTCCCCAGTCGAAGGGTTACGGAAACTGTCTGTATCTAACTCATAGAGAGTGTAGACAAAAGTGGAATAATGTCTCATCAACGCAAAATGGAACGCACGGCGAGCGAACCTATTGCGTGGTCTGAAGTCACAAGCAAAAGCTTACCGAGTGGATGTCACTCGCAGTCTGACCGCTCCTGGTGTGTGATTGAGCAATCAGTGGCAAGTGGGATGCCCAACACATGGAAGTGAGGAACTAAAGCAGCCATGAGCAGGACGTGGAAAATCTTTGGGTGAGCCCAGTCTCAGAGCAATATGTGCCGGCTCTGCAATTATGGAAGCCTCCTTGGATAGCGAGATAATGCCCATGGTCTGCCCCTGCCTTCCCTTGAGGGCAGACCACGATATCGTCGATCGTTTTATCTTGACCAGCTGAGATGTGGGTGACATTACAACAGTCTAACGTGTCTCGAAACCAGAGGAAGGCTAACCTCACTAAAAAATGCCCGCCGGAAGTCGGAAGTGTCGTCCTACGGGTGGCAAACTAAAAATTGACACTACGCATTTACGTCCGAGTGAAATGTCTCGTCCGAATGTCTCCCGTGCTAGGAACAGCTCTGACTACCTAGTTTCCGAATGCCGCTCTTGTTCGGAACAGCTCTGACTAGGTAGTTTTCCAAATGTCCGCCGTGCCTGGAACAGCTCTGATGGGTACAGGGACAAGCACATGTCCGAAAACTCGCTTAGTGGAAACCAACCGCAGAGCTGACTGGTTTGTGCAGGAACGGCCCAGGGCGAGCGAAATGCCCAATATATTGAAGTGAGGAATTAAAACAGCCATGAGCAGGACGTGACGATTCCCTCGGTAAACCCAGCACCAGAGCGTTATGTGCCGGCTCTGCAATTATGGAAGCCACCCAGGATGGCGGAAAATGCTATGGACTGTCCCTGCCTTCACTTGAGGGATGACCGTGTAGTCTTCGACTGTTCCAACTAGACCAGCTGAGATGTGGACGGTACCACAAAAGTGAGAGTCTCCCAGGATTGCTAACCTGGTCAAAAATGCACGCTAAAAGTCGGATGTGTTGGCCTGAGGGTTTCGACCCGAGGGTGCCTAACCAGACACACCGCAATCACATCTGAAAAAATCACTCCGGATGAACGCAAAGAAGAAGAGAAGACATGGGGCGGCAGAAATGTAATCATTACAGGCGTGTGAGACAATTGAAAAGCCCGTCCCAGACTAAAGACAGTAGGGAGAAGGAGGATAGTAAACACAGTAGAGCTGGAAGATAAACTTGGCCAGACTGGTCATTGTATATGTTTGTGTTATGATATGTTTTAATTAGGATTGCGCTGATGTAGAATTAGATATAACACATTCTCGACTTTCTTTCAAGCTCTCACAAGGAGCACCTATGTTGTAGATCTCAAGGACGAGTGAAGACTAAGAGTGTCAGGACTGACAGGATCGTCAGAATACCGGCAAGCTGTTTCTTGTTTGGTTTCCACTGGAGAGTTGCTGATCTCTCACTGATCCAGATAGGATTCAGAGTTACGTATTGTATATTAATCCTTTCACCTTCATGATTACTGTAGTACAGAAACTCATACGAATCCATCATCGTCTGGAAAAACCTTACATGTGTAATATGATTAGTAAATAAATGTTGTAGTATTGTAACTCATAGTTCTCTCGTTATATTTTAATTCCAATTGTGCATACGTGTTGTTGTGTACATTGGTGGGGGTTCACTTAGACACCAAGGAAGGGAGCAGTCAAGGAGAAAAACCTGTACTGAGATAGTCGTCTATAATAATATATTTAGACTTAAAACATCTATCTTAGCTAACCTTCTCTTTCCCATTCCTTGGCGAATATTCAGCACAGTTCATTTCATTTATAACGAGCCACTTAGAGCTGTACGTTGGATATTTATGGGCCTAATCTATAGTTCAGCCATATAGATTTTGTCCCTAGTCAGTTTCTGACTATTTGGGGTTGCTCGCCAGTAACTAATACTTTCATCTAGCCGGTGGGGCACCCCGACTTCTGACACCGTCATCCAGCTACTGGTGGCAAAATCATAACTAAAATAAATAAATTTAGAGTAGGAACATGGAATGTTAGGACATTAAATGAGCTAGGAAAGTTGACCAATGTTCTAAGAGAGATGGATAGCATGAAAATGAATATACTAGGCGTTAGTGAGATGAGATGGAAGGGATCGGGCAAAATTATAGCTGACAATCACACAATAATTTATTCTGAAGGGGATACACATGAAAAAGGTGTAGGAATAATATTAGACGAAAAAACAGCCAAGTCAATTAATGGATACTGGTGTATTTCAGATAGAGTAGTTATGGTAAAAATCAAAGGCAAACCAATAGACGTAAATATTATACAGGTATATGCACCAACAACAAGCAGTAGTGATGAAGAAATACAACACTTTTACGACGAAATAGAAATGGTGATTGCTCAAATTGGATCGCATTGATTTTAATGCAAAAGCAGGAAAGGGGAAAATGGAGGATGTAGTGGGGAATTATGGTTTAGGTACAAGAAATGAAAGAGGGGAAAAGCTTATAGAATGGGCAAATATCAATGATATGATAATTGGAAACACATGGTTTAAACACCATAAAAGACGACTGTACACATGGAAAAGTCTTGATAAAATACGCAACCAAATTGACTACATACTAATTAATAAAAGATATAGAAATGCTTTAATTAATGTAAAGACAATGCCTGGTGCTGACTGTAATAGTGATCATGTACCACTATGTGGACAAATAAAAGTAAGATTAAAGAGAGGGACTAAATGGTTAAGAACATGAGACTTAATAAAGAGGTTCTGAAAATAGATAAAGAACTGCAAGAACAATACAGAGTGACTGTGAAAAATAGGTACAATGCGATAGCTAAAATACAGAATATAAATGAACAATGGGAAATGTTAAGGGACTCCATTCATCAAACTAGCAAAGAAGTATTACCGGAGAGAGGCAAAATAGCTAAGAAAAACATGGATGAATGAAGAAATCGTAAAACGGATGGACAAAAGAAAACAGAGTAAAAATGACAAACAGCTAAGATAAATAGCTAAGATAAATAAAGAAATAAAAGATAAATGTGGGAAGGCTAAAGAAAGTTGGTTAAACGAGGGATGCAAAAAAATTGAATTAAATTCCATTAATGATACAAAAAATATGTACAGACAAATCAGTGAGCTTACAGGAAGAAAAATAAGAATAAATACAGGGTGTTTGAAATCAAAAACAAGAAAGATATTATTAGAGGAAGGTGCTATAATGAAGAGGTGGAATGAGTATATAAGAGAATTATATGACGGAGAAAGGGAAGAATTAACAGAAGATAGTAACTTAGAAGGTCCACCTATTCTGAAAGAAGAAGTCGCTGACGCTATGAAACGTATGAAGAAAGGAAAAACAGCTGGGCCAGATGAAATCACAATAGAAGAATTAGAAGTGTTGGGAGAATTTGGAGTAGATATATTAACCAAAATGTTGAATGATATTTACAGTAGTGGATATTTACCCAGTGATATTCTGAAATCTGTATTTATAGTTATACCAAAAAGACCAGGAGCAATTGATTGTGAAGATTTTCGTACAATTAACCTCATAAACCATATCACTAAGCTTCTACTCAGAATCATAATGAGAAGAAACAAAAAGAAAATAAAAATGGAAATTAGTGAAGAACAGTATGGATTTGTGGAAGGAAAGGGCACAAACAATGCAATTATACATTACGGACACTAATAGAAAGGTCAATAGAGAAACAGAGAGACATATATTTGTGCTTCATAGATTATACTAAGGCATTTGATAAAGTAAAACATGATGAACTGATTAAAATGTTGAAAGATATCAACATTGATGGAAAAGATTTAAGAATAATAAAGAATGTTTACTGGAACCAAGTAGCAGCAATTAAAATGGGAAATAAAGAGGGTAGTTACGAACAGATAAAGCTAGGAGTACGACAGGGGTGTGTCTTGTCACCAGATCTTTTCTCCCTGTATAGCGAAGTAATAATGAGAGAGATCAAAGAGATGCCAGGAATACTAGTTGGAGGTTATAATATAAATAATATACGCTATGCAGATGACACAGTATTGGTGGCGGATAATTCAACAGACCTACAGCAATTATTAGACGTTGTAGTAACAGAGAGTGCAAGGAAAGGACTCTCCTTGAATATCAAGAAAACAGTAACAATGGTAATATCACAGAAAATAGTGACACCAAAATGTGACATAGAAATAGAAGGAAAGATCCTTAACCAAGTGGATAATTTTAGATACCTAGGGGCATTTATAACATCAGATGGAAGATGTACAACAGAGATTAGGAGCAGAATAGGGCAGGCAAAAGCCGCATTTCAGAAAATGAAGAGTATCTTGTGCAATAAGTCACTATCACT
Source organism: Cepaea hortensis (assembly GCA_963921405.1). Lineage (NCBI taxonomy): Eukaryota > Metazoa > Mollusca > Gastropoda > Stylommatophora > Helicidae > Cepaea > Cepaea hortensis. The sequence goes on along the minus strand of OY992887.1, from coordinate 35,608,111 downwards.
GAATGTAAGAAAGAGAGTGCTGAAATGCTATGTAGAACCAGTTTTTCTGTATGGCAGTGAATCTTTGAATGTAAATGAACAAAGTAAGAAAAAATTAGAAGCAACAGAGATGTGGTTCCTGAGACGAATGTTGCGAATTCATTGGACTGCCAGAGTAACTAACGATGACTGCCTGAAACAGGCTAATGAAACTAGAACATTATATACAACAATAAGACAGAGACAAACATCTTTCTTCGGTCACGTGATGAGAAGAGAGGCATTGGAGAACATCGTAACAACTGGAAAGATCGAGGGGAAGAGAGGCAGAGGCAGACCAAGAGAAATGATGCTGGATGGATTGAGACGGTGGCATGGAGGAATATCAGCAGCAGAGTTGATCCAGAAAACCAAAGACCGAGATCTGTGGAGAGCCATGAACGCCTACGCCAGCTGGCACGGCACTTGATGATGATGACACGAAAGCTTTTGTTAAAAGTACAACATGAACGATTACTGACATTCTTCAAGATATAGGAGTAGACGGAAAGGATATCAGATTTATTAGCAGCTTGTCACTTAAAAGTCGACAGGGTCGACTTCATTGCACCGGGTTTTTATTCCATATGGCTCAATCTATTTCCGCAGTGTGGAAAGCGTCGCACAAAGCACGAACTCCGTAGCTCCAGCGACAACCGTCAGGAGTCTAAGAAAAAATGCACTCGTAAACCAAAGGACGTGGCTCGGAATCGAACCTACAACCTTCGGAGCCCGAGTCAGGCGGCTTGACCACTTTGCCACGGAGCCTCCCAGGCGTCCTTGTGTGGTACTTAGCAGCTTGTACTTGGAACAAGTGACGTCAATTACTTCAGGAAATAATTATATACCCGTCAACAATACAGATAAAAAGATTATTTTTTTTAATGTTGCATATCCCTTACAGCCGGCTCACCTGGCCTAGGGGTGTAACGTCTTTCTCCGTGATCTTGTTTACTCTCGTGAGTGGAGTGACGTACGACGAGAATCTGTAGGGGTTCTGGCCGCGGCCGTGACTTACGGGGTATGTGAGCAGGTCGCTCAGAAAGCAATGGCAAACTACTGAGCGTAATCTTGCCAAGAAATCAACAATTAGCTTAAAGATGTTGATGTTGACAGCGATGTCCTGTAAAAGGATATACGAAAAAAATATATCCCTCACAGGAATTTGCAGTCAACACCATCATTTTTCAGCTGCTGTTGATGTACTAGGCAATTTTTACGTTCAGTAGTTTGCCATTGCTTTCTGAACGACCGGCTCACATAACCCCGTAAGTTACCAGCGCGGCGCGATCCGCTGCCGAATCTCGCAGCTGTTATTTTTCCCACGTGGATATACGGGATTACGAACAATGTCGTTAACTCCTTGGCCAGGAGACCGGCTTAGATAAGATTTGTTTTAAATTTTTTTTTTTTTTTAATTCGCATATTCTTTACAGGACATCGCTGTCAACATCAGCATCCTTCAGCTGATTGTTGATTTCTTGGCAAGATTACGCTCAGTAGTTTGTTATTGCTTTCTGAGCGGCCGGCTCAGTTATCCCGCAAGTCACCAGCGGGGGTCGAACCGCTCCCAGCTCTCGCCCTGCTACGAGACTCTGCGTGATAAACGGGATTACGGAGAAAGTGAGAGGCCAGAGAGACCGGCATATTTCTCCTACTAATGTAAAATGTCAAGCTACGTCGCACCATGCTACCATTGCTGAAGACAATCAGAAAGTGACAGAGGAAAGATATACAGCTAAGCATGAAAACTTAGTTGGTTGCATGTTATGAACAGTACGTCACAATCAAACCCAGCAATTATTAGCTGTTTGTGATTTTCCAGGCAATTTTACTTTAAGTAGTTTTTCTGTAACTTTCTTAGCTAATAAGTTTGAGAAAATCACTACACGGCGATCCAAACACAAATCTTCTATGGCTGACTTCGATGCAATTGGCCGAGATTGTGAAATTGCGTTCACTAATCCTAAGCCAAAGACGCCGACTAAAACACACATACGGACAGACGAATAAGCAGACATGTTTTCAGTCAGACAGACAGCCAGAAAGGCCAAAAGACGGACATAATGATAGACAGACAGTCAGAGAGTCAGCCAGACAGACAAGAATTAATACTAATGTTTAGTTTAGTTTAGTTTAGTTTAGTTTAGTTTAGTCGGTGTATCAACATCGCGGCACACGGGTATAACCCATGAATGCTCCGTTCTACTCCTAACTCAAGCCTGAGTCGGAGAATGGCAGCTCAGTGCATGAACTCCGTAGCACCGGCGAGGATCCTCGTACTTTGGGTAGATTTTTAACTCGAAATTTTGCGAGCTATTCTTTTTACATTTCCAACTGCCAAAGGATTTTTTTACGTGCGCAACAATACACACGGGCGTCCGATCTCAATACCCAGAGACCAGGGAAAATTGTGCTACTAGAAGTCCACGCGAAAGAATCCCGGCCCTCACCGGGGCTTGAACCCGGGACCTCTAGCACTCGAGGCGGGTACCATGCCTCGAGACCACTCAGTTCCCCCCCCCCCCCACCTCCTTCCCCCTCGAGACAAATGTGAATGCCCGTACTGCGTCTATAAAAACGACCAAGATCTATTCCGTCAATTTGCACAGCAAAATGCGCAGTATTTGCCAATATAATAATATTTTATCAATGTTAAAACAATCCACTGCAACATATGAACCTGTACTAAACACAACAGTTTAAGACGTACTTTTAACAAGTTCAGCTTTCATAGAAGACATTTTACAGACTTCTTTAGAGAAACAATGTTCACCTTGTCTCATTGGGAAATCAACAGGATATCCCTTTCTGGATAATGAATACTTCATACAAACAGAAAGTTTATATTCTTTCATAGGGCGTGCGATACAAGGAAAATGTAAGTGGAGAACATGAAAAGTACTGAGTAAACATATACAACATATTCAAGGGCGAGCGAAAGTGTAATGGAAATTTCTATTACGAAGTGAAGGACGGATGATAAGATCACTTCACGGAAAGCTGTTTTGCCAATACGACGCTTTGTGGCAAGTGGCCTTATTCCAGTCGACATTGCAATTTTGATAACGGATGATTTTGATAATGGATGTATTCATGCAGACATTTGAAAACGTGGGTATAATAAATATAATGAAAGCTACGGAGTGTTTTATGGAGAATTTACCGTTGTGTGCCTGCCATATTTGTAGAATAAACAGATAGATTGGGAGAAAACCCATTGGCTGGAGACCTGGTTTCTGGGAAAATACAAAGACTGCCGTGGTATGAAGAAAGACAAACATGAAAACTTAGTGAGAACCGAAAAATTTCACGGGCAAATTGAAAATTAACAACATGCATAAATACCAGGTTGTTTTAGCTAGTTAGTTAGTTAGTTAGTTAGTTAGTCACGGTTCCAACTTCACAGCAACGGGTCGTCCCCATTATGCTCTGTTCCTGTGCCAGTGAATATCACATAAAACGCTCCCCACTGCCCAATGTGAAAAGTGGAAAAGACAGGAGTCTCGACAAACAACAGCCCGCACAGATACACTGTGCATAATGCCGCCGCCAGAATGTCAACACAATAATCCCCCACGAAACATCCAGTTTATCTCTGATGGAATCGGCAGTCATTTTCCCATCTGGATGTTTCCTAGATGTTCACCCACACAGTCCACGAAAATACAGTTCATCGTCGATGGCAGTGGCAGTCAACCAGAAGCCCAGCAGCCACGCATTTCTGCATAAGGCAAAAACCGGTCAACTCTGGAACATAGCCAGCTGCCATCGCTCCGAACATGCAGTCACGTTCCAAAAAACCTTGGGCAGATTCAAAAGCATTTCACACGAAACTCACAGCTCACAGTGTCGCGCCACGCACTCACTCAGTAGCAGGGCGACGGAACCATAGGTTGTTTTAGCAATCATAATAATGAGATATAAGTAATTTATAATAAGTACAAAGTAAATTACTCTTTTACACGCCACTTGACGCATTGGGCATTGCGTGCTTCTCTAATAGCCCAGTTCGTCCTCGATCAATGTAGGACCGTCACTTTTTGTAGGCCTGAGTACACGAAGGAACCGGTGGTCAGTCTTTTTTTTTTTCTCCGGTACCGTAAGTGGAGATAAGACATGGAACTCTTGTCCCACCGCCACTGCTATTGTCAGGTAACGTCCTGACTGTTACACTAACCTACCAACTAACCCCAGTCCCACCGACAGCGTGCTATTGTCAGGTAACGTCCTGACTGTTACACTAACCTACCCACTAACCCCAGTCCCACCGCCAGGGTGCTATTGTCAGGTAACGTCCTGACTGTTACACTAACTTACCCACTAACTCTAGTCCCACCGCCAGCGTGCTATTGTCAGGTAACGTCCTGACTGTTACACTAACTTACCCACTAACTCTAGTCCCACCGACAGCGTGCTATTGTCAGGTAACCTCCTGACTGTTACACTAACCTACCCACTAACTCTAGTCCCACCGCCAGGGTGCTATTGTCAGGTAACGTCCTGACTGTTACACTAACTTACCCACTAACTCTAGTCCCACCGACAGCGTGCTATTGTCAGGTAACGTCCTGACTGTTACACAAACCTAGCCGCTAACTCTAGTCCCACCGCCAGTGTGCTATTGTCAGGTAATGTCCTGACTGTTACACTAACCTACCAGCTAACTCTAGTCCCACCGCCAGCGTGCTATTGTCAGGTAATGTCCTGACTGTTACACTAACCTACCAGCTAACTCTAGTCCCACCGCCAGCGTACTATTGTCAGGTAACGTCCTGACTGTTACACTAACCTACCAGCTAACTCTAGTCCCACCGCCAGCGTGCTATTGTCAGGTAATGTCCTGACTGTTACACTAACCTACCCACTAACTCTAGTCCCACCGCCAGCGTGCTATTGTCAGGTAACGTCCTGACTGTTACACTAACCTACCCACTAACTCTAGTCCCACCGCCAGCGTGCTATTGTCAGGTAACGTCCTGACTGTTACACTAACCTACCCACTAACTCTAGTCCCACCGACAGCGTGCTATTGTCAGGTAACGTCCTGACTGTTACACTAACCTACCAGCTAACTCTAGTCCCACCGCCAGCGTGCTATTGTCAGGTAACGTCCTGACTGTTACACTAACCTACCCACTAACCCCAGTCCCACCGACAGCGTGCTATTGTCAGGTAACGTCCTGACTGTTACACTAACCTACCCGCTCTGAGTTTGATACAAAGCGTAGAGGAGCTGTGGATGCCGGCATGGGCGAATGAATAAGAGCGTTCGTTCTTAAACATCCGGTGTGCTGATGCCGAGGTAGCAGGTTCAACCCCTACACCGGTCAGTTGGACTAAAATGTTGACTTTTGATCCTTGACTAGGGGACGTATATTACAAGTACCTCTGAAGATTGAGTGGGTTCGCCTGATGGCGAGGGACACTGGTAATAGTGAATGCTAATCTACGTGCAAAAATATAACTTCAGTGCACCAAAAGTACTAGCATGTGTATGGACTACGCTTGTGTTCAAAGCGAGCGAAGGTTAAAAAAAAAAAAAACAAGAGAAGGAGCAATTCTAAGGCACAATCTGTGTGGAGAAAGTTGTAAGTGTAGGAGTTAACTGGTAGCGTCCGCTGCTATACTAATGCTTGATTAAGAATTTATGCGCACAGACTAGTGTGACTGAGACGCTTCAGTACCCCCCTCTCGCTTAGGATTTGACAAATTCGTTCCCAGGATATGACTGACGATTTTCACAAGATATCCGTTATTATGAAAGAAATTCTGTATTATGAAACTCCACTCCACTTATCTGTTGGGTAGTGAGATCTGATAATTAGTTCCTCGGATAAGGACGAAAAACGAGAGATTGCGTATGAAGGTTGCGGGATTAATAATGTCACGGCAGATGCAAATAGCAAAGAGCAGGCTATTAGATGCGCCTAAGTATATTTCTTAGAGAAAATAATTAAACCAGTCCAAGTGTAGTTACTACCTGATACCTAGAATGGCACAGGCCAGAAACATGAAACTTTACTCAAGTGCGTACTGAAAGTTCGATACATGTACCTCTGAGTGGAGCTCGTGCATTCTTTGATGTGTTACACACTGCTATCGAAAGAGGAAAGAAGAAGAAGAAGAAGAAGAAGAAGAAGAAGAAGAAGAAGAAGAAGAAGAAGAAGAAGAAGAAGAAGAAGAAGAAGAAGAAGAAGAAGAAGAAGAAGAAGAAGAAGAAGAACAACAACAACAACAACAAGAACAAGAAGAACAAGAACAAGAACAAGGACCCGAAGAAGAACAAGAGCAATAACAAGAAAAGAACGAGACCAAGAACAAGAAGAATAACGAGAACCAGAGCAGAAGAAAATTAAGTATAAGAACAAGAACAAGAAGATTGAAAAGAACATGAAGAACTAGAAGAGCAAGAAAACCTAGCACATGAAGAAGAACGAGAAGAATAACCAATAGCAAGCAGAAGAATAATATGAGAAACAGGAGAAAGTGGTCGAGGAGGACGCACAACAACAACCACAGCAACAACAATAACACACCTTGTGAAACTGACTCGACATCATGCAAATACGGATGCAACAGCTACAATACAAAAGTAGAATACTGACGTTTAAGTATCCAATTACTGGGCCTTCCTTTCCCGCTGAATGATGATGACACTACTCTCGGCTGCAGTTTGCTTTCTCCTGTTTACTTTAGAAAACACAAATCATGTCTACAGTCGAAATAACATGCTAACCAAACATCACAATTTACAACGAAGAAATTGAATATGTCGCAAACTATAATTATCTTGGCTTAGTTATCAACAACAGTGGATACTTTTCAAAAGAAGGCATAAGTAGAATGCCCATAGTAGTGAGAAGGTTATGCAGTAGTATAAGCCTATGGCACAGCACGATCAAACAGATTACAGTAAAAATCTTGAGAATATCCATCTTTCCTCGCAGTCAGATGTGAGTCATAGACAATTTCGCAATCACCACGGAAAAAAATTGCACTTTTGAATTTGATCTTTAGAGAACAACATATTTAGAATAATATAGACCACGAAAATAAAAATAATAATAATGGCATTCTACAAGATCTTAACATTAAAGAGCATGGTTCGTAAACAGTATGATTCTTTGGACACTAAAATACATTCACCATATTAAACTGGCAAGATCGAAGGGAAGAGAACAAGGAGACGGCAGTGAAGTAAATACATGGATGGCTTGACCACTTGTTATGCTCGAGACAAGAACACAAAACTGATTTAGGATTCTAGTGGTCGAGTGAGATGGCGAAACATGATCGCCCACGCTTATCGGCATGGCACATGATGGATGAATAGTAAACGTCACAGTGGTTTGAAAAGAACATTAATGGAAGGTGTGGTTCCTGGAAGAACTGGCGGGGAAATGGTCACGGGACATTGAAGACACCTTGGACACGGGATTGCATGAAGCAGCAAAGCTAGTAAAGGGTTGAGAATGTTTTCAGCTAGTCCTTGATAACAGCGATGTTTTGTTTTTTTCGGCCCGCCCCTGATGACATCGATGTTCTGGCCCGGCCCCTAATAACAGCGATGCTTTTAGGCGAGCCCCTGATGACAGCGATGTTTTTCGACCAGCCCATGATAACAGCGATTTTTTTTTTTTTTTTGCGAAAGACCTGCTAAACAATGGTCTGTTTAGGGGGGAAGGTATGAATGCCGAGCTTTCCTTCGGGATACCCGGGTTCAAATCCTCTGTAAAGTGTGGATTTTTTATGTCAGGGTAAAAACGAAAAACAATAACCTGCACAGTTTGCGGCGACTGAAATAGCGGGACGGCCTTAATGCGTCAGGTTCAAGGCTCCGCCTCCTGACTTACACCACAAGGCACTACAGACAGTAGATGACAGTTTTTGACAGTACATTTAGTGTTAAATGGTTCGGCCATATAACAAGGCTACGAACTAATAGTATACCAAACCAAACCATATTGTACAGACCAAATGGAACCAGAAGAAGAGGCCGTCCATGTAAAAGATAGATACATGGGATAAAAGAGTCCATGGGAATCTCGATATATGAAGCCTACAAACGGGGACTCTCTCGCTGTTTATGCTTTACTTCGTGTGAGATGGCGAAACCTGACCCACCACGCGTATGTGCATTGCACATGATGATGATGATTATGATGATGATATTTGAGAACACTCGGCACTAGGTGGGTGATATGGTCAATGTCATGTCCGCCGCCTTTACATCCCGGGAAATTTGCTGGTGCGACCTAGGAGCCCAGGTCAGTGGGGCATCACCTTTGAGGGTTAAATCTCATGACCTTGAAGCAAGTAGGCAAGCGTGCTAGCTCTCAGGAGGAAAAGTTTAAAAAAGAATAATATATTAAGTAACAGAGTAAGTGACAACGACTGCCTGAAAGATGCTAAAGAAACTAGAACGTTATTTACATCAATAAGAAAGAGATAAACAGCTTTCTTTGGGTATGTGATGAGAAGAGAGGCACTGGAAAACATCGTGACAACTGGAAAGATCAATGTGGAGAGAGGCACAGGCATACAAAGAGAAATGATGCTGGATGGATTGAGACTGTGGCATGGAGGAATATCATCAGCAGAGTAGATCCAGAACACCAAAGGCCGAGATCTGTGGAGAGACATGATAGCCTACGCCAGATGACAGGACACTTGATGATGATGACGATGTAAAAGGTAAATTTTTTACGCATTCAGATGTTTAGGTATATGTTGCTAGTCCCATATATTTTACTGAGGTAAAATCCAGCAAAAATGTTACTGTTTACTGAGGTAAAATCCAGCAAAAATGTTACTGTTTACTGAGGTACAATCCAGCAAAAATGTTACTGTTTACTGAGGTATAATCCAGCAAAAATGTTACTGTTTACTGAGGTATAATCCAGCAAAAATGTTACTGTTTACTGAGGTAAGGGTGTCATGAAATCACTGACCAGTAGAACGTGCTGATACAGGAGATATTTCGTTAGCAGAGACACGGACAATATACTAGGTGTTTGTAAAGTCTTACTACACTTTCCGACTTGGTGAAGACACATGAATGGTGTAGCAGAGGTGGGAGCGCAAGCGCAATTGAAATACCACTACTTTAATCGTTTCTTTACGTATTCATCTTATTCATCATCATCATTCAATGTCTCCGGCGGGCCTATTCTCGCTGGTCGAGGAATCCGCACAGTGGCAGGAAGGGAGATTTGCTCGCAGCAGACGAGCAAGATCTCCGGCGGGCCTATTCCCGTTGGTCGCGGGATCCGCACGAGTCAGGCGGGGAGTCTGACGGTAGTACACGCTTACACAGGTCCAGACACTTTCGATATGGCCCAGGGGCGTACGAGGCCCTCACCTGCGGAACTTGGCTGAACGCCTCTAAGTCAAGTTCCAAGGTTTTTTTTTTTTTTTTTTTTTTTTTGGGGGGGGGGGTCTGGCCACCGCTCGCCACCTGCTCGTGGAGGCGAGGTCTCGAAGGTTTGACGCTGAGCCGCCAGCGTCTGAAGCCTACCTTGTTCCAGACGTACTGGTTATCCTTTCAGCTGTATCAAACAAGGCACGGCCGAGAGAGGGAACATGCTGCATGGGCATCACATGTTCTCTGAAACTCTGCCCAGGTAGTATGAGATGGAATTTTTGCCAAATTCCAATCCACATACTTTGGTCTGTCAAGACTACAAGGTGCCACTCACTACACTTCATATGTGAGTCAAATTTGAAATAATCAAGTGCATAAAGTCATCAAAAATGTATTAAAGAATTCATTAAATTAGTTACAATAGTCACAGCTATGGTCTATGGACTAACGCTGTTTTGGGGGAAGAAGGGAAGTACCAATGAAGTATTCATTATAACAGTTGTTGGAAATGTCCACCACGGGCTTCAAGACATGACTGTACATGTCTCTTCATATTGTCAAATACCTTCTGCAACGTGTCTGTTGTTATTTCAGTGTGTATCAACTGCCATTTCGAAACACTTGTTCAACCTAAAAAAAAAAATGCTTTTTTTTCCGTTGATAATATCATTCTGTTTGGAGTGCAAAGAATTAATCCAGCAGACGACAAGCATTCGCTGCACATTGCTTCACGGTGGATTGTTTTTGATGACATCATGCCCTTCATATTTTTTTTTATTTGTTCTACATTAAAAGTATAGTGAGGCTTTACAAAAACCCTTTAGAGCTCTGGGGAAAGAGAGGCTTGGCATTACTAAGCTGACATATCAAATGTTTTAGATTCAAAAATGGGAGTAGAAAGTACACAACAATAGACCATGCCATAGACGTTTGAAAACAGGGCGCTAACAATACAAGAATGTAACCCGGAAAATGAAAACAGAAATGAGACGGTAAAGATGGCAAACAATGAACGCAAGGTTTCGTCTGGCATTGCTGGGTTACAAGAAGATAATAGACGATGTGGTGTCTGGTTGTTTTCTCCATAGCCAGGGTTTTATGGGTTTTCCCCGTTATTTCCCGGTGCAATTTGGTGTGAGGATATTACAGCATTCTTTCATTACGTCATACCCAAAGGGCTTTTCCAACTAAGCAAGACTGAAAATGATGGGGATACTTTGATGGAAGTAATCAGACTGGTATAATGGAAGGTTGCGCTGTGCTATCAACTGAATAGCCTTCAGCTCTATGGGAGAGTTTTATTTGTCCAGTCAGTTTACAACAGGTGACTTTTGATCCGTGTTGTCTGTACGTGTTTCAGCATGAGAGAATATTGCTGCGATGTGTGCACTACATCATTAGGGTTGTGTTTGTTCTCGCATTCTTTGTTAGCCTGGCCCAGTGCTCTTCTTCTTCTGCTGCTGTTTATCTCCCAGTGGAGCATAGGCCTTACCCAACTGACATCAAGCCCTGCCAACTACACTTCGTTCCGTATCCTATCCATATTATTGATCTCTTTAATTTTGTTTTTGTGTGTTTCTATGTCTCCCTCTGTTTCTTGGCCCTGTAGATACACAAGAAAGACTTTTCTAGTTCAATTATTAACATTCTTTTTCAGTGTTTACACTTTAGCGTCAGCGTTTTTCCCTCACCTATTCTTTCATCAATACTTGCGTTGTTTTCCCCATTCATTCTGTTCTAACCTTCTTACACACATACACATATGTACATATATTGTCATCATTTATCATGGCGAAACACAGCTGCGAGTGATTTGGCAGAGACCGCCTTACGTTGGTTTTTTTTAAATGAAATAATATGGGTGCTGGTCGTTCAGAAAGCAATGGCAAACTACTGAACGTAAACTTTCCTAGGGATCACGAACAGCCAAATAATGCTGGGGTTGAATGCTACGTCTTGTAAAGGGTATGCAACTAATTGTTTCATTATTTCTCAAACCAAAAATTGAAGAGACTCTTAGTCACCGCTTGATTTGTTGTTTTATTAATTATACATCTTTAAGGGTCATCATCGTCTTCATTAAGTAACTTTTCAACAAGGGTGGACGATGGGGCTTCTCAAACAGATCCGGTTCTCCAACAGAATATATCACCTCCTGTGTGGATATCTCCCAAGTCATATCGAAGCTGTCAATGATCTTCTCTCGTTATCTTTCTCTGATTCTTCTATTAATCTTGCCTGTCATTACAAGATCAATAAGCTTTTCTCTTCTCATATTGAGGCCAAAACATGTGACTGCCCGCTGCTGATATTTGTTTTAAGCTGTCCTTCTTCTGCCTTATCACCATTTTCGCTGCCTATGCAGTTTTCAAAATTCTTCTGCAACAACACATGTTCGAGGCATTGATTGATTTTATTGCTGTTTGCAGTTGCCCAGGATTCAAAGCCACACGTTGAAATTGGGTCTCTGTCGAGCGTAAGAGTTTTTTTATAAATGCAATTAACAAGGGCTTATTGCATACGATCTCCTTGATTTTATAAAATATACTTTAGCTTCATCCCCCCCCCCTCCCCTATTCCCCAACACCACGTATGTACCATTACTATTGGCAACGACCATATCTTTTAAGTTCCTTATTAACTGTTGCCAAGTGTGTGTGTGTGTGGTGTGTGTGTGTGTGGCTTCAAATGGTCATCTTAAACGTGTGATAGAAATGAAAATAACCATGCCATTGTCTTGTAACCTGTCAATGTTATTGTTAGGGTTGTCAAGAGTGTTAAGCACATTACATCACAGTGCATATGAGCCCGGTGACGTCAAATCGGTTAAGGGGTGGACCCTATAGACATTCATCGGTGAATGAAGAAGGTCCAGTATGGTGATGCATAACCTGTCAGTCCAGCAAATGTATGAGTGGAGTAGGAAGTTTCAAAACGGCATGACTTCTGTGACAGACTGTTCACGACCGGGTCAGGCACACTAAGTAGTTTCCCAGCGTCAATTGCAGCTGTTGAATACCTCGTACAGGAAAACCGCCGATTGACTGTGAGAGACATTGCCGCACATCTTGACATCAGTCAAGGTTAAGCACGACACATCATCCATGATGTGCTACAGTACCTCAAAGTGTCAGTACGGTGGGTGCAACGGCAGCTTACTCTAGAATTGAAACAATGACGCACTGATGTTTGTCAAGAACCCTTGCAGTACTTTGAAGCAAAAGTTGTTGGTTTCCTATCTAGAATTTTTACTGGAGACGAAACCTGGGTTCACTAACACCAGCCTGAAACGAAGAGTTAGAGCAAGGAATGGCGCCATCCCTCCTCACCAAATCCAAAGAAATTTCGCACGCAGCCATATTCAGGGAGGGTTATTGTCTCTTTATTGGGATGAACGAGGCGTTATTTTATACCGTAATCCCGCATACTCTTGTAACGTGACGTGACGTGCGCGGGAATTGGTAGCGGTTCTCTTCGCGTCGGTAACTTACGGGGTATGTGATCCTGCCGCTCAGAAAGCAATGGGAAACTACTGAGCATAATCTTGCCAAGAAATCAACAATCAGCTGAAAGATGCTGATGTTGACAGCGATGTCCTGTAAAGAATATGAGAAGAAAAAACAAATATGCCAAGACGGAACACTCTTACCAGTTCTTTTTTTAATTTCGTTCGCTTTAAATATGTCTATAACTGCAATATTGTCTCTTGTATGAATTTAACTGTCTTTTTCTTTAGTTCAATCAGTAGTCCATAGAGTTTATCTTCTACTGTCGTCTTTCTAGGTCAGAAGGTTCGCCTAGATATGTTAAATTTTAGGCAGTCTTGGAGTATGTACTCTGCTGTCTGCGACGCCAATCCACATGTGCACATGGCTGTTTCACCAATCTTGAATTTAGTATATATGTGGTTGCGTAATCTATTGTGTCCTGTTCTGAGGCGCAGAATAATGACTTGTTCTGGTCTGTCCATAACGTGTTAGTGTCTTGAGCAGATTTTGGTGGCCTTCTGACTGATTTGATCATTCTCTTCTTTTGGTGTTATGTACTGGGCACATCAGACTGTACATCTTTTGCTCCTTCCTTAACTAATGATATGCACTCTCGTTTCCGGGTACACCACAGTGAGGTGGTATCCACTGTATGGTGACCTTATGCTGTCTGCTAAGTTCAGAAAGTAGTGTCTATTTGATATTGTGGATTGTGATTGCGCGACGCCTGTATTGTTTATCATAGTTCAGCCTTGCATTGACTGGCGTTGGTACAGACAACGCGTTGTAACTCCGGGTGAGACTCTGACACTCAGTACTGGCAATTTTCCAGACAGGAGCGCCTCGAGTACTTATTTTGCATCTGTCAATAGCACCGCAGGCTGTGTACCATGGATGGTATTTAATAATTTCTTTGTTGCTATCTTGATTGCCTCAATTTTAGCATTATAGTTATGGCAGTACTTTCCAGTTGGTACTCTGGCCGAGTTCCTAATATTGTTTGTGTATTTTTATCAGTGATACGAAATCAGATCTTTTCAGGAATCATTTTCGAACCGCAATCAAATCTAAACATCGTGGAAGTCTGAGTAGAGGTGTCCTGTTGCAACATGACAATCCTCGACCCCCTACTGCCCGTGCAACGGTTGAAACCATCGAAGACTTCCACTTTAAGTGTGTACCATACACTTTCCGTACTTTCCAGACCTAGGCCCCAAATGATTTCCACCTGTTAGGACAACTCAAAGAGTCAGTGGGAGGAAAGACTTTTCGGTCCGATGATGAGGTACAGCAGGTGTTGCATGAGTGGTTACACCAAGATAATTTTGTTCTATAGGAATCCGAGCACTTTATCGGAACTTTAGGAGTTGCATTGAACGCAGTGGTGACTACATCGGAAAATAATACAGTTGTTCTTTAATTTTTCAGAATGTATTCACCAATACAAAAAGAATTAAAGTTTTTGTTAGAAGTCCCCTCGTATAAAGTTACTTAATTAACAGCAGCCATTTCTGTAACATCATTGTCAGCAGCGATCATGTCTCTGATATTACAATCACCAGCCACTATGTCTCTGATATTACAATCACCAGCCACTATGCCTCATATATTACAATCACCAGCCACTATGTCTCTGATATTAAAATCACCAGCTACTATGCCTCATATATTACAATCACCAGTTACTATGTCTCTGATATTACAATCACCAGCCACTATGCCTCATATATTACAATCACCCGTCACTATGTCTCTGATATTACAATCACCAGCCACCATGTCTCTGACATTACTATCACCAGCCACTATGTCTCTGATATTACAATCACCCGCCACTATGTCTCTGATATTACAATCACCCGCCACTATGTCTCTGATATTACAATCACCAGCCACCATGTCTTTGACATTACTATCACCAGCCACCATGTCTTTGACATTACTATCACCAGCCACCATGTCTTTGACATTACTATCACCAGCCACCATGTCTTTGACATTACTATCACCAGCCACCATGTCTCTGATATTACAATCACCAGCCACCATGTCTCTGACATTACTATCACCAGCCACTATGTCTCTGATATTACAATCACCCGCCACTATGTCCCTGAAATTACAATCACCAGCCACCATGTCTTTGACATTACTATCAACAGCCACCATGTCTCTGACATTACTATCACCAGCCACCATGTCTTTGACATTACTATCACCAGCCACCATGTCTTTGACATTACTATCACCAGCCACCATGTCTTTGACATTACTATCACCAGCCACCATGTCTTTGACATTACTATCACCAGCCACCATGTCTTTGACATTACTATCACCAGCCACCATGTCTTTGACATTACTATCACCAGCCACCATGTCTTTGACATTACTATCACCAGCCACCATGTCTTTGGCATTACTATCACCAGCCACCATGTCTTTGACATTACTATCACCAGCCACCATGTCTCTGACATTACTATCACCAGCCACCATGTCTTTGACATTACTATCACCAGCCACCATGTCTTTGACATTACTATCATCAGCCACCATGTCTCTGACATTACTATCACCAGCGACCATGTCTTTGACATTACTATCACCAGCCACCATGTCTTTGATATTACTATCACCAGCCACCATGTCTCTGACATTACTATCATCAGCCACCATGTCTCTGACATTACTATCACCTGCGACCATGTCTTTGACATTACTATCACCAGCCACCATGTCTTTGACATTACTATCACCAGCCACCATGTCTCTGACATTACTATCACCAGCCACCATGTCTCTGGCCTGATATAAAAACAAATCCAGACCCTATTGGTGGAAATAATGTTGGCCCAGCAACATATGTATATTGAGCCATGATGGCATGGCAGCACGGCTCTCTTTATTATAACTCACCTTACATTTATAAGGAGAGCCGCTCTGTGACGCGATCATATTGCATCACTAGAAATAGTTAATACTGTAAGATAAAAGGCTATACAAACACACATCTACACGCACGCGCATGCGTACATGCACACACATGAAATAATTGGGACAAAAAACACACAGTTCTGATGCAAGACGCTGATGATCATGTATGTTTGTGTGTATGTTTGTGTGTATGTATGAGTATGTTTGTGTGTATGTTTCTCTCACTATATATAAGTAACTTAGAAAGTCCACCTTTCTAAAAGAAGAAGTCGCTGACGCTGTCAAACATATGAAGAAAGGAAAAACAGCTGGGCCAGATGGAATCATGATATAAGTATTAGAAGTAAAGGGAGATGAGATATAGTAACCAAAATGTTGACTGGTATTTACAGCAGTGGATATCTGTCAAGCGATATGCTGAAATCTGTATTTATAGCTTTACCAAGAAGACCAGGAGCAATTGAATGCGAAGAGTTTTGTAGATTAACCTCATTAACCATGTCACTAAGCTTCTACTCATAATTATAATTATAAGATTTGAGTTGAGCTAAGAATTTACATCACTGCACTCAGGACATTCCCATACGCGCTCCGTCCCCTCGTTCAACAGCTTGCGAAGAGTTAAACTACTGATCGTTACTACTGCTATCTGATTGAAAGTGCTCCTGTTCTTCCCTCTCAGTTTTGAGATTCGAACATAACCCCTTCCAGTCCCCCTTCCCCCACCTCTCAATCTCATCCTTTCCACATATATAAGAAGAAGAAAACAAAAAGTATAATGAGAAGAACAAGAAAGAAAATAAACATGGAAATTGGTGAAGAACAGTATGTATTTGTGGAAGGCAAGGGTACAAACAATGCAATATATGCATTATGGACACTATTAGAAAGGTCAATAGAGAAATAGAAATACATATATGTGTGCTTCATAGATTATACTAAGGCATTTGATAAAGTAAAACATAATGAAATTATTAAAATGTTGGAAGATCAGTTATCAGTTATCAGTTGGGGTATCTTCATTGCACTCCGGAAATGTCCATACGTGCTCAGATCCTCCCCCCAGCATATGCATCAGCGTCCGGTGGCTAATAGTGCCAGTTCTGTGTTGGTTGACGAGGCGCTTTGTTTTCCCGATGTACCTCTCGCGTCTGGCTGTGCCGATTCTTACTCCCAGTTCTTTCATCCTGGACAGCGATGTGGAATCACTGACGTCAAAGTCCTCTGTTCTCGCCATATCTTTGAGGACGTTAATAACATCGGCACGATCCATGGGCTGGCCATCTACAGGGGGTGCAGAGCCAGCCAGTTTATCAGCTCGTTCATTTCCCTCGACTCCTGCATGTCCCGGGACGAAGATGAAGGTGACTTTACGGACAACAGACTTCCGCAGCGACTCAGTCCACTGTCTACGTACAGATCCAGCTTCGACCTTCTGAATCATGCTCATTGAATCACTTAGTACACACACGTTGGTATAATGCTGTGATTCCAGCCATATGAAAGCCTGTGTAACCTCCATCGTCATGCTGCTCGTGGTCATAGAAGACATTAACATTGGAATATTGGAATATTGGAATATTATTGGAATATTGGAATAATATTGGAAGATATTAACATTGACGGTAAAGATCTCAGAATAATAAAAATTATATACTGGAACCAAGTTGCAGCAATTAAAATTGGAAATAAAGAAAGATATTATGAACAAACAAGGCTGGGAGAACGACATGGATGTATTTCGTTACCGGATCTCTTCTCCCTCTATAGCGAAGTAATAATGAGAGAGATCAAAGAGAAGCCAGGAATACTAATCGGAGGTTATAATATAAATAATACACGCTATGCAGATGACACAGTATTGAGGGCGGATAATGCAAAATATCTACAACAATTGTTGGACATTGTAGTAACAGAGAGTGCGAAGAAAGGACTCTCCTTGAATATCAAGAAAACAGATATATATATATATATATATATATATATATATATATATATATATATATATATATATATATATATATATAATGTAGTGTGTGTGCGTGCGTGCGTGCTTGCGTGTGTGTGTTTGTGTGTGTGTGTGTGTGTGTGTGAAATCTGCAGAAACCTAGCACAGATTGAATGTTTATAACAAGGTCATTTATAACATATATTACTCTTGTATGCCAATTTGAAAGCTTCCTTGGTTCTTTGGAATTCGTACATTGAATACATAACCTCCTTGAGTTATTAATGGAAGGAGGATGGATAACTTAAAGACGTATATTTGTGAAATGAGGATTTTAATTCACAGACCACATCAGTTTAATTACATGTTTAACCACGTCAGTTAACCACATCACTTTCACTACAACAGTTTAACCACATAAATTTAATTACATCACCTTAACCACGTCAGTTAAACCACTATGTTTCCATGGTAAGTCAAGTTTTTTTTAAACATTAGAGACTTTTAAACGCCTCAAGCACATTGCGCTAAATTCACTTTTAGAAACCAGACCCCGGGAAGGTTAACCCCGGTCAACATATGCCCGCAGAAGTCGGATGTGTCGGCCTAACGGCGCAAGAACATAGCCCTGCTGTAAACAGGCACAACGCAATCACGTCCGGAAAAAAACTCCGGATGAACGCAGAAGAAGAAGAAGAAGAAGAGGAAGAAACCAGACGCAACTCGGTGGGTGATGTGATGAATTGCATGCTGGTCGCCTTTATTCCCGAAGATTTGTTTAGCATCAACTATAGACAAAGTCCACCTGAGAGACCTTGTCAATTTTAAGAATCCACCTCAATTCGGGTTTGAACCCGTGATCACCGGACGGTAGGCGAGCGACCAGCCACTACACCACCTCGGCTCCCGGCTTCCGTGGCGATGGTTATATTCCAAAATAATAGTAACTTCTTTATTCCTACATTCTTAAACATCCGGTGTGCTGATGCGGAGGTAGGAAGTTCAACCCTTACACCGGTTAGCTGGACTAAAATGTTGACTTTTCGTCCTTGACTTGGGGACGTAAATTATAAGCACCTCTGAAGTCGGAGTGGGTTCGCCTGATGGCGTGGAACATTGCTAATAGGGAAAGCTAATCCACAAGCAACATAAGTCTAGTGCTACTAGAAGTTTCGTGTATGGACTTCGCTTGAGCTCAAAGTGAGCTAGCGCAACAACAACAACAACAACAACAACAACAACAACAACAACAACAACAACAACAACAACAACAACAACAACAACAAATCCTACACATCTGGGGATTTTCTCACGCTTGGTATAAATATGTTTCTGTCCATTTTTGTTGTCCGGTACTGTGAAACTTTCTAAGTCAGATATTATCATTTTCGTATTTGTTTAAACTGTATTGCCGCATTAAAGAAAGTAAGCAAAGAATCATTTTCCGTGTCTTGGGGTCTGTTGTGTATATGGTGCGAGTCGACATTTGTATATACGACCACGGGCAAGAAGAAAAATTGTACGAGCCGACATTTGTATACACGACCACGGGCAAGAAGACAAATATGCGAGCCGACATTTGTATATTCGACCACGGGCAAGAAGACAAATATGCAAGCCGACATTTTCATACACGACCACGGGTAAGAAGACAAATATGCGAGCCGACATTTGTATACACGACCACGGGCAAGAAGACAAATATGCGAGCCGACATTTGTATACTCGACCACGGGCAAGAAGACAAATATGCGAGCCGACATTTTCATACACGACCACGGGCAAGAAGACAAATATAGGAGCCGACATTTTCATACACGACCACGGGCAAGAAGAAAAAATGTACGAGCCGACATTTGTATATACGACCACGGGCAAGAAGACACATATAGAAGCCGACATTTTCATACACGACCACGCGCAAGAAGACAAATATAGGAGCCGACATTCTCATACACGACCACGCGCAAGAAGACAAAAATAGGAGCCGACATTTTCATACACGACCACACGCAAGAAGACAAAAATAGGAGCCGACATTTTCATACACGACCACTCGCAAGAAGACAAATATAGGATTTCCTGCGTTATCCAGTAAATATTGTTTGTAAAATTTACTTACAAAGGAGAGGCGCTGCTGACTCAAATTACTCCGACTCAAAGAACACCCCCTTACCCCCCTACCCCCCCCCCCCCCCTCCCAACCCTTCACCCCCGCCATACACCCCAATGTACTATATTGGCAGTAAATGACAGATTTAAGTGACAGTGGCGCCCATTAAAGGACCGTGTTCTACACCTTGTGGTGTGTTGAGCATATGGTTCTGGTTCCATGCTTGCATATACGACAACATGGCCGACAGGCAAGCATGCTAGCCACTGCACTGCCACAGCTTCTGTCGGTTTTTTGTTTTGTTTTTTTTTTTTTTTTTGGGGGGGGGGGGGGGGGGGGGGATGGGGGGTTGCTTTTTTGTATTAATGCATGTACAATTAATACAATTACTTGCCTTCAAGACCAAATGGGCATATCATGTTAACCCTTTTTTTTTTTTTTTGGTAGACCAACTGGCACTAAAAGAGTGATGTGGTCATTATAACGCCGCTTGCCCTTACTCGCCTGAACAATTAAGAGCATCCATTTTTAGGCTGGGTTCATCATGGGTCACAGGTAACGTTTTAAAATCTGACTCGACGCGAATTCTAACCTACTACCAACGGGTCGGCAGGCACCACACGTCTAGTCACGTCCCCCCTAGGGTGTGTGGTAGCAGTCCCATATTTTCATAGATCAATCAGCACAGGATGGACAATGAATATCACACTAAACGCTTTTGCTTGCGAAAATGTGTTCTGGCTGCTATTTTAAATCCTCACCTCCATGAAGATTTGAACATGCAACACCTGACTGACAAGCATGTGGGTTAGCCACTGCTTTGCCGCGGCTTCAATGAACAGTATTTTTTTAAAAGCAGGGAATATTAACTGATTCAGTGCCAAATCACAAAAGTCGCTCAAAAGTCGCTTAAATCTCGACAGGGTGACTTCATTGCACCGGGATTTTATCCCATATAGCTCAGTCTCTTTCCACTGTGAACTGCCGAAAGCGTCGCACAAAGCACGAACTCTGTAGCGCCAGCGACGACCCTCAGGAGTCTCCGACAAAAGGCACTCGTGAACCGAAGGACGCTGTCCGGAAACGAACTCACAACCTTCGGAGCCCGAGTCAGACGGCTTGACCATTTCGCCATAGAGACTCCCAGCGCCCCCCACCCCCCCCCCCCCCCCAAAACCCCAAAAAAAGTAGGTTTGAACAAGACAGGATACGCAATCAGCTGAACGAGTATTATAATGTAAATTTTCGTTCACTGGGCATTGAAATTGTGGAAGATACACGAAACACAACGAATAACACAATGAGCGTAGTATGACGAAATATCATCCTTCTGTCCAAATAGGGAGGTCGCATTTGTTGATATTTAATTCTTTAACACTGAATCGGTTAATTGGCCACTTTACACTCGTTGATGCGTAATGGCAACATTACATTCATTGAGACGTATTGGCCACATTACACGCGTTGAGACGTATTGGCCACTTTACACTCGTTGAGGCGTAATGCCACATTACATGCATTGAGACGTATTGGCCACATTACACGCGTTGAGACGTTTTGGCCACTTTACACGCGTTGAGACGTATTGGCCACTTTACACGCGTTGAGGAGTAATGGCCACATTACATGCGTTGAGACGTATTGGCCACATTAAACGCGTTGAGACGTATTGGCCACTTTACACTCGTTGAGGCGTAATGGCTACATTACATACGTTGAGACGTATTGGCCACACTACACTCGTTGAGACGTTTTGACCACATTACACGCGTTGAAACGTATTGGTCACATTACACGCGTTGAGACGTATTGGCCACTTTACACGCGTTGAGACATATTGGCCACTTTACACGCGTTGAGACGTATTGGCCACTTTACACACGTTGAGACGTATTGACCACTTTACACGCGTTGAGACGTATTGGCCACTTTACACGCGTTGAGACGTATTGGCCACTTTACACGCGTTGAGGAGTAATGGCCACATTACACGTGTTGAGACGTATTGGCCACTTTACACGCGTTGAGACGTATTGGCCACTTTACACGCGTTGAGACGTATTGGCCACTTTACACGCGTTGAGACGTATTGGCCACTTTACATGCGTTGAGACGTATTGGCCACTTTACACGCGTTGAGACGTATTGGGCACATTACACGCGTTGAGACGTATTGGCCACACTACACACGTTTTGGCGTATAGAGCATTTGGCGCCATCAATTAATTGTAAAGACCAATCGGTACTCGTGGTCAATATCACGCCCCCGGTTATTACTTTCCGAGAAAGTCCTGGTACCTGTTTTATGCTGGGCGATCTTGGAAGCCCAGGTCAATTTTTGAATTCAATTCCATCCGACTTTGACGCCATGCCCCCCCCCCCCCCCCCCCCCGGTCGGAAAGCAAATACGCCACTTGGCACACGGCTAGCAGAGCAAAGTATTTTTTTTTCGCATAGCCTTTTACAAGACATCGCTGTCAACACCAGCATTTTACTGTTGTCGTTGATGTCTTAGCAAGATTACGCTCTGTAGTTTGCCATTGCTTTCTGAGAGGCAGGCTCACCTATCCCGTAATTTACCAATGCGGCGAGAACCGCTTCCTATCCTCGCACGCTGCGTTACCCTTCGTGGATAAACGGGATTACGGAGAAAGTTGTTTTTAAACCCTAGACCAGGGAGACGGCAGAGCAAAGTATAGCCAGTGCAAATGAAAATCACAGATTGAGAGACGTTAAAAGCAGTTGATTACTAGTCTGTCGTCAGTAATTACTAGTCTATCGTTATTAATTACTAGTCTGCCGTTATTAATTATTAGTCTGTCGTCATTAATTACTAGTCTGTCGTCATTGATTACTTGTCTATCGTTATTAATTATTAGTCTGTCATCATTGATTACTTGTCTATAGTTATTAATTACTAGTATGTCGTCATTAACTACCAGTCTAGCGTCAGTAATTACTAGTCTAACGTCATTAATTATTAGTCTGTCGTCATTAATTACTAGGCGACCGTTATTACTAACTAGTCTATAGTCATTAATTACTAGTCCATCGTCATTAATTACTAGTATAACGGCATTAATTACTAGTCTGTTGTCATTGATTAATTGTCCGTCGTCATTAATTACTAGTCTATCGTTATTACTTACTAGTCTATATTCATTAATTACTAGTCTATATTCATTAATTACTTGTCTATATTCATTAATTACTAGTCTATATTCATTAATTACTAGTCTATATTCATTAATTACTAGTCTATATTCATTAATTACTAGTCTATATTCATTAATTACTTGTCTACCGTCATTGAATACTAGTCTGTCGACATTCATTACAAGCCTGTTATCATTGAGGCTTTATAATAAAGACTATAGTCACTGGTCTTCGTTTCTTTAGAAGTTAAAAAACTATAGAGCGAATATGCGAAGACAAAACTGGAACATGTGACAACCGGAAAGATATGTGGAAAGAGAGATAGAGGAAGACAACGAGAGATAATACTTGATAGTCTTGTGTCATGGCACGGAGGCGAGTCAACACATGAGTTGATCCAAGTCGCTGGAGATCGCAATTTATGGAGACGCATGATCGCCCACCCTAGCCGATAAGGCACTTGATGATAATGATTAGAGCGAATAATAATAATAATAATAATAATAATAATAATAATAATAATAATAATAATAATAGATGTGTACATACCGCTTTTTACTTTTACAACTCCATTGCCCTCATGCCCTCATATAAACAACAATCACAACCTAAAAAGAATCACAAATGAGGACAGAATAGTCTTACCTGAATAAAACTTGCACCTAGTGTCCTTGTAAAAGATGCAAACAACACTTTGTAAAATTGGCATATTTCTGATGTACTGTATTTTATTTAAATCCACAACTTTTTGCCTCGAAAGTGTTTAAAGAAACAAAAATAAACCACGGCTGCATTACTCCATCGCGCATGATTTGACTAAACTGAAACTGTGTCCACTTCTTAAGAGTCCTTAGATTTAAGTCTCACCACATCACAAAGTCCCAGCTGTGCCAAACGCAAGAACTGTTCCTAAGTGGTAGTAACAGCATCAAGGCGGGTTGGATTCCTCCGTGAGGCAAGACTAGAGACTTCACGTGCCCAATCTGGTAACCTGTTTGCCTGCAGAGTTGTGTGGCGGTCCAAATCTCGGCTAGGGGATGTTACCGGGGAAATTCTTTTCACAACATCTGGTTATATTCTGTTTATTTGTCTGCGTTCGCTGTTTCCTTTTACTGGGTCCTCGTTGAGTCTAATTTATAACTGTCTGTATTTCACTTTGTCAAGTACGAAGTATGCATGCTTGTGTACTTTATGCCTACCACTGGCATCTGTTTCTCGATGGTAACATTACAGGCAAATACGTGGACAATGTCATCATCAGCAACAGCAGGATTATCATCATCATCATCATCATCATCATCATCATCATCATTACATCACGACAATCTAACCCCCTTCTCTTTTATTTCACGAAAATCATTATTAGCACCATCATTTTCTGTTTTAGTCCATTCAGCATGATTGTCTGTTTCCTTGTTTCTGTCATTACAATCATACTTTTTCATCATCACCGTCATAATCATCATCTTCTTCTAACTTTTTTTTCTCGTTCCATTTCTTAGTAGTAGTAGTAGTAGTAGTAGCAGCAGCAGCAGCAGCAGCAGCAGCAGTAGTAGTAGTAGTAGTAGTAGTAGTAGTAGTAGTAGTAGTAGTAGTAGTAGTAGTAGTAGTAGTAGTAGTAGTAGTAGTAGTAGCAGCAGCAGTAGTAGTAGCAGTAGTAGTAGTAGTAGTAGTAGCAGTAGCAGTAGTAGTAGTAGTAGTAGTAGTAGTAGTAGTAGTAGTAGCAGCAGCAGCAGCAGCAGCAGCAGCAGCAGCAGTAGTAGTAGTAGTAGTAGTAGTAGTAGTAGTAGTAGTAGTAGTAGTAGTAGTAGTAGTAGTAGTAGTAGTAGTAGTAGTATAGCATGATGAAATAAAATAAATAATAAGGTATAATAATAAGCTGAGAATTACAGAAGAGGGAAGTCGGCACAAGCACCGTAGAAAGACAGCTGCCAATTGGTTGGTCGGTCGTTTGGTCCGTCAGTCGATTGGTTTGTTGGTCAGTCTGTTGATCCATCGGTTCGTTGGTCGAACGATCTGTCGATCGGTCGGTCGATCGATTGTTGTTGTTGTTTTCCACTTACGATGCCAGGTGTTGTGAGGAGAGGCTACTGAACTTCCAGCGTCTGTGACCAACTCCTTTCCTCCAATCTCCTCCATGATTTATGAGCAGTATTTTTCTAGGGTTAAATAAATTCCCTACCGGTTTGCTAGACCTGTCATAGGTTCCTGACCTATTTAACCCTTTTATATCTGCTACCAGAACCATGTCACGCCTACGGACAAACTCCTCGTTATGACTTAGAGGCGTTCAGACATAACGGGATAAGTGTTGTTCCGCCATTCGCGGTTTCACCGTGAGACAGGGTGAACTTCGAATGTTTTCTGTAATCAATCAATCAATCAATCAATCAATCAATCATGTGCCATGCCGGAATGCGTGGGCGGTCATGACTCGCCATTTCACTCGATCACCAGCGTCGTGGATCTGCTCAGTGTTCCTGTCTCGTCCATGCCATGTGGCCAAGCCATTCAGGTATTTTCCTCTCGGTCTTCCACTTGGTCTGTTCCCTTCGATCTTGCCAGTTGTCACTAAGTTCTCAATCCATTTCTTCTCATAACATGTCCAAAAACTTTTCACTGTCTACGTCTAATTTCTCTAATCAATCCACGATTTCCATCTGTCTCTTGTAGTACCTGGTCATTGGTTTTTCTGTCTGTCCATGGTATTCTTTGCATTTTCCTCAGAAACCACATTTCTGAAGCCATCAGATGTTTTTCAGCTTGACTGCTCATTGTCCAAGTTTCACATCCATACAAAAGAACAGGCTCTATATATCCCCTCAACACTCTTTTTCTCGTTTCAATTGACATCTTTTTATTGGTCACTATCGTCACTGGATTCTCCTGTTCGGGAATATACTTGAATAAAATTTATGCTAAAAGGTCTGCCACTCAGTTTAACTAGTAGAACTCTGTCCGAGACGGCCCAATATCCTTGAACAGATTTTTTATGTTTTCCGGTCCAAAATAATTGCCACTCCCCTTTGTCGATCTTCACCTCCAGAATAAATCATCTTTAAATCTTCATCTATCTTTCTGTAATATTTAGTCTTTAATTTCAGGTCGTTGCACTGACACATGGAAGTATGAGTTCTAAAAAGGCTTGAAATTATCGGAGCGAGGCTGCTGTTGAGACTTTCCTGTCGATCTGGTACCGAACTGTCATCTCCACAAGGCTCACAAACCAGCGGGGTGTGGATAGCCAGTGCCGGACCTCAAAATGTGCAGATACGTACATTAGCATGTCACCAGGACATGGTTCAACACAGCACATACCAACTGGTCAGATTGCCAGAACAGCAAGTTAAAAGAGGTGTGGACAGACAAGAAAACTATGCAGGACACCAAAGAAGATTAATAAACCAACACAGAACTAGTGTCGTGAGCCGCTACAGCTGTGGGATTTACTGAGGAGGGGATCCGAACAATTATGGACTGGATGGTTCGGTGTGCAATGAGGATTATCGATTGACTAACTAACATAGTAACTAAGTAACTAACTAACTAACTAGGTCGGTCATGTTTCATCCACACGAATTATGACTTTCATTGTTGCCAGACTCCAACCCAAATCCTAGTAGACATAGACAGTGGAATGATAACACTAAGAGATGGACTCATCAGAAGATATTAGGCAGTCCTACTAAACACAGGATGTTATGCTGTACCACTCAAAAGAGGGTGTAAAACTGTACCACTGAAAATATCATGTTAGGCTGCACCGCTAAAAAGAGGATGTTAGATTGTAACACTCAAAAACGAATGGTAAGCTGTACCACCCAAAAGAAAATTTTAGACTGAACCACCCACAAGTGGATTGTAGACTGTGCCACACAAAAGGCATTGTTAGATTGAACCACTCAAATGTGAATCGTACACTGTACCACTCTAAGCAGCGGTTCGGGCTATGCTACTGAAAAGAGGCTGCTAAACTGTATCACTGAGCAGCAGATGTTAGATTTTATCACTCAAAAGGATATCGTTATATTGAATCACTCTAAAGAAGAATTTAGATTTATCAACGCAAATTAAGGTGTTACACTATCATCATCATCATCATCATTAAGTGCCTTGCCAGCTGGTGTAGGCGTTCATAACTCAACCCAAATTCCTCCTTGCCACCGTCTCAATCCATCCAGCACCCTTTCTATTTGGTCTGCCTCGCCCTCTCTTCCCCTCGATCTTTCCAGTTGTCACTATGTTCTCCAATGCCTCTCTTCTCATCACATGACCAAAGAAAGCTGTTTATGTCTTTCTAATTGTTGTATATAATGTTCTAGTTTCATTACCCTGTTTCAGGCAATCGTTGTTAATTACTTTGGCAGCCCAAGGAATTCGCAACATTCGTCTCAGAAACCACGTGTCTGTTGCCTCTAAGTTCTTCCTAATTTGTTCATTTACATTCCAATATTCACTGCCATACAGCAAAACATCTATATAAAGCATTTCACCACTCTCTTACATTCAATGATAGGGGCTTATTGCATAAGATACTCTTCATTTTCTGAAATGCTGCTTTTGCTTGCTCTATTCTGTTCTTTATCTATGTTGTGCATCTTCCATCTGATGTTATAAATGCCGCTAGGTATTTAAAATTATCCACTTGTTTAAGAATTTTCCCTTCTATTTCCATTTCACATTTTGGTGTTACCTTTTTCTTTGATATAACAATTATTACTGTGTTCTTGCTATTCAAGGCTAGTCTTTTCTTGGCACTCTCTGTTACTACAACGTCCAACAATTGTTGCAGATATTTTGCATTATCCGCCACCAATACTGAGTCCTCTGCTTAGCGTATATGTTACACTATACCATCATCAAGTGCCGTGCTGACTAGCGTAGGCGTTCATGACACTCCACAGATCTCCGTCTTTGGTTTTCTGGATCAACTATGCCGTTGATATTCCTCCATGCCACCGTTGCAATCCATCCAGCATCATTTCTCGTGGTCTGCCTATTCCTCTCTTCCCCTCGATCTTTCCAGTTGTCACGATGTTGTCCAGCGGCGCTTCTCATCACATGACCAAAATAAGCTGTTTGTCTCTTTCTTATTGTTGTAGATTATGTTCTAGTTTCGTTAGCCTCTTTGAGGCATTCATTGTTAGTTACTTTGGCAGTCCAAGGAATTCGCAACATTCGTCTAAGGAACCACATCTCTGTTGGTTCCAATCTTTTCCTAATTTGTTCATTTATATTCCAAGATTCACAGCCATACAGCAAAACTGGTTCTATATATAGCTCTTCAGCACTCTCTTTCTTACATTCAATGATAGTGACTTATTACATAAGATATTCTTCATTTTCTGTAATGCAGCCTTTGCTTGCCCTATTCTGCTCTTGATCTCTGTTGTGCATCTTCCATCCGATGTTATAAATGTCCCTAGATATTTAAAACTATCCACTTGGTGAAGAATTTTCCCTTCTATCTCTATTTCACATTTTGGTGTCACCTGTTTCTTTGATATCGCCATTGTTACTGTTTTCTTGATATTTAAGGAGAGTCCTTTCTTTGCACTCTCTGTTACTACAATGTCCAACAATTGTTGTAGATCTTTTGCATTATCCGCTATCAATACTGTGTCATCTGCATAGCGTATATTATTTATATTATACCCTCCAAATATTATTCCAGGCTTTTCTTTGATCTCTCTCATTATTACTTCGCTATAGAGAGGGAGAAGAGATCCGGTGACAAAACACATCCCTGTCTTACTCCCAACTTTATGTGCTCATGATTTCCTTCTTTATTTCCAAATTTTAATTGCTGCTGTTTGGTTCCAGTAAATATTCTTTATTATTCTGAGATCTTTCCCATCAATGTTAATATCTTCCAACATTTTAATCAATTCATCATGTTTTACTTTATCAAATGCCTTAGTATAATCTATGAAGCACAAATATATGTCTTTCTTTGTCTCTACTGTGTGTAAGGTCTTAGTCAGATATGACTGAGCTACCGTATAACAGTAGACGGTACTACCTGCTTTCTGTTAGGGCCGAACGTTGGGCGGCGCTTACCAAACCCGAAACCCCACATTGTGCCAACGGCTTCGGGCGGAAGAGCGCAATTGGGAGGGTACAAGCTGTCACTTGTTTTCCCGAGAGGAAGTTGGAATCAACAAGCACATCTTCAAACTTACTATCTGTTGGGATTATTGACTGACTTTGGTCTACACTCCTCTCTTCGGTCTTCCCTTCCATATATCTATTTCTTTCGCTCTCTCTGTTATTCCCTCAACACATACTCCGACAACAGTTCCTTTCAACGATAAACAAAAGATTTATTAATAAAAAAAAAAACTATATCTGGTGTATGTATGGACTTTGTAAGCGTAGTTGGTAGTGTATTCTATTGTTGGTGCCAGAATGAACTCTGAATGTCTATCAGCGGTGTTGCTTCTCGCCCTTTCATTCGTCAAGATCACAGGACAACACATCAAACAGGACAGAGCTCACCCTGGATGATCCGGATGCTTGAGTCTGATGATAAATCCGTTATTGAATGAAACAAAACTGTTCA
This sequence comes from Cepaea hortensis, assembly GCA_963921405.1. Taxonomy (NCBI): domain Eukaryota; kingdom Metazoa; phylum Mollusca; class Gastropoda; order Stylommatophora; family Helicidae; genus Cepaea; species Cepaea hortensis. Next base: position 35,578,522 of record OY992887.1, on the reverse strand, counting down.
CCACTGATTCACTGTACCGTAATAAAAGTCCCGTAAGTTTATGACTGCGCCCAAGTCAGTTTCATGACGGTAAGTATCCACATCGGAAAACACCACATCGTCACAGTTCTTCCTATTGTCTTTTATTACTAGCACTGTTTTTACTTGTCTATTCTTTCTTCCCTATGCATACAAGACGTATGTAGTTGTAAGTATCCCTGCTTGCCACAGGTTAACATCTTTTCCTTTTAAGTGTTTTAGTGGTATATTCGTTTGAGCATACAGTGTTCTGTATTTGACTTTACTTTATCAAGTCTTCATCTTAAAACATGTCTATGTTCTTTTTGGTTCTAAGTAAGTACTTTATTTACTCTAGTGTAGTACTCTTCATCTCTTCTCTGACTTCACTAGGAGATTGGAACCTGTGGAGAAGTATAACAGATCCAGTGATAAGCGTCCGCCCCTTACTACTACCTATGCAAGTGTCCTTCTCCAGCCATAATGACAAGGCTTCCGAAGTAAACACCCGCATAAGACATATGAATTCACAAAAGTCTAAACTATTCACTAATAGAAAGAAATGGTAAATACTATTCACACACATCTATATTCCTATGCTAAAACTATACTCTAATATATTAATACCTTATATATGCATCTATGTTCCTGGAATCGAAATACACTAAGCGAATAACACACTAATATCCCCTCTTTCCATCATTAGGGACGTGTATTTCTTTCCCCCCTCAGGAGCATATCTCCTTCAGCCCAGTTTGGAACACACACTAAACCGAAACTCCATGTTCGGCTTATTATAACGAGTGTCCAATCCTACGCTGATTGTTTGATCTACAATCAATTTTGCCGTATCCTGCCCGTCAAACAGCGGAGAAATCCCGTAGTGGTTAGTTGTTCGTGTCCTTCGTTGTTACGCTGGTCCCTGAGTTTTTCCGTACGCGAATACTTCAAAGCAACTTCCCTCGTTGATCGTTTTCTCCGGTCGTGTCCCCAGCGCGATTGTTCCGTTTCTCCGTGTACGTCAGATCGTCAAGCAATGACTTTACGAACACCTGTATCCTATTTTCAGATCTGTGTCGGTCAATGCTCTTTTATTCGTCCTCCTCTCAGAATGAAGTACATGATTGTTAACCCTTCTCATTCCTTGTATTTTAATAGGTGAGTTATCAAGGAATCATTAAACTGCAGTTTTTTCCGTGACATAGGCCCCCTCTTAAGAGAGTTGACCGCGTCGACTCTTCATCCCTGTAGTTTTGATTCCTATGATCCTCCAACTAATTCCTCTTCCTCTGGAGTTGGATGTCTAGATAAGATATCCGCTCCTACATTCTCCTTACCCGAGATGTATTCCACTGTGAAGTCCTGTTGCAACAACAACGTCCATCACATCCACCGTGCGTTGAGCTTCTGCGAAATAGCTATTAACATCACGTGTTGATGATATGATTGGATCCTCACATGGATCAACACCTCATACATTAGGCGACCTCATATGCACCCTACCATACTACTCATGACTGAAACTAGTGTTGGCTCATCGCTTCTGTACGTTCAGTCGACCTCCTTTCCACTGGCGTAAGCGATGGTTCACAATACAGACGGATCGTCCCATCCTGATTGTAACACTGCTTCCATGTCCTCTGGGTTTCCCCCGGCTTTGCCTCTGGGGATGTTCCCCCTCGTCCTCGATGGACCGAGTCGTCTTTCCCAAATCTCCTGGACTTTTGCTTCCAGGACCATATTGGGCGATATCGTATCTGGTCAGCCAATCTTCGGTTGGAGTCCTGGGTAATTCTCGCTTTTCCCGACGTTACCCACCCCTTTTGAACTTGGTTACTGGGGAACGTTTCCCTCTTGTCCTTTCCCTGACGTGTGATTTCCCTACTCCCTCCGTTGGGTAAATCTGACCTATCACGTACTGTCCCATAGGCTCTCCTATGTTGTACTGGCGATCTCTGGTCTTCGTCTGGACTAGTAACTTTTGTCCCAATGGCTGCCATCACCATAAAGTGCGAAGCTTTGCTCCCAGATCTCTCCTCATATTTCCTAATGAGATGTCTAGGGAGATTTTTCTGCTCTTCCCCGATCCGTATTTTGTAGATGTTCTTGGACACAACCTTTTCCACAGGATAAGGTCCTTTCCATCCTACTTGGAGTATATTGGTCTCTGCTGGACCCCACACTTCCACTTTGTCTTCCACTTTAAGAGCTAGTTTCCTCTTAATTCGCTTGTTGGGTGGTGCGTTCTGGCACTCCGAACAAGACTTCAACCACCGGCGTACATCTCCGGTCATTCCTGGCCAGCAATAATGGTCGGAAATTTGCTGCAAGGTCTCTCTGACACCCATATGTCGATTCTCGCCAATGATGTGTCCACTCTGAAGAATGTGAGGACGGTGGGTCTCTGGAACCACCCACTGCTCGTGCAGGTTATCTCCCCTCCCAGCTCTCCGATAGAGTAGTCGATTCTTCAGAAAGTACTGTCCCCGTTCTGGTAGCTCAGCACTTCTTTGCAGCTTCCTGTAGCAAGGATGCAACGTAGTATCCTTCCTCTGGGCAGTATGCAATTCTCCTATCCCTGAGTTGTCGCATAGTGTCTCTGCCTCTTTTTCCTTCCCTTGAGATCCACTGACTACTGTTCCCTTGTGGGTTGGCTGTTTGGGCATTCCCAAAAAGACATATTTCGTACCAATGATCATGGGAAATAAGGAGTCAGATAATACAGCAGCTGGAATACTGCCCGTGGCGTACCTGGATTTAATCTCCACCTTGGCGATTGGCAGCGTCATGGTAACAGCACTCCTCATTGCCGGCTGTATCTCTATGGTCTCCCCTGTAAGTTGGTCTGGGCTTACCAAGATGGCGTCCACCACCGCTTCCCCATCCAAACCTGTATCGTAGAGACAAGCAACCTGCTGGCCATTGACTTCAATCAGTTCGACCACAGGTGGTCTCTCTTGGTCCTGAGTGTCTTTCATCTCCTTGACCGTTTCCTTGCCTTCCTCTTTTGATTCCTCGAGGTTGGTTATGCAATTGGCGTCTTCTGCCTTGCATCTGCAGTCCACAGTATTCTGTGTTTTCGACCGGCAGTGTGTGCACCATGTTCCCTTCCTAGGTTTCCGGGTGTCCTTTTTGTTCCTTTCTCCTTCGCCGACCTCAGCCTTGTCTGTGATCACCGTTGTAGGAATCACTTTGCATGCTGCGAAGTAAGATCTTTTAAGTTTCGATCTGCAGTCCTTCGTGTTATGAGATGGCACTTTACAGAATGAACACCACTTTTCCGACCACTGTCGTTTCGCTGAAGAATTCGAGGTGCTCTGGTTTCCTTCCTTCACCTTCTCTGAACTCTCCTCTGTGTGCTTTATATAAGGTTCCACTTTTTCTCCTTCCCAATTCTTAGGTTTCTTTTTCTCTTGTTTCTCCTGACCTTTGGTTTGAATACTGAGTTCCGCAGCCTCCCCATGTACCTCTACGAATCGTTCCGCCAGCTTATTCACAACATCAATCCGTTCCGCCCCTTGTTCTCCCAAGAAGGTTCTGAGAGGTTTCGACATTTGCTTTCGCATCTGGTCGACCACCATCATCTCTTCGAGACTCTCATAATCCCTCTTGAATTCTGCCAAGTCCATCCATTTCTGGAGATAGGATTTCAGCCTTAGACTGTAGGCGGCGAATAGTTCTCCCGGCTCTCGTCTAGACGATCTAAACTTCTTCCTATACGTTTGTGCTGTGACTTCATAATGTTTCATCAAAGCGGCTTTTAATTCCTCGTACTGATTTTCCTGTCCTGGTGGTAGGCGTGTGTAGACCTCGTACCCTGAACCACGTAAAGCCTGGGATAATTTAAGAGCCCATCTGGTTCTATCCAGTCCCATAGCGACTGCCATGGCCTCGAACCGATCCAAAAACTGGTATATCTTCTCTTTATTTTCATCAAAGACCGCCAAGGGAAACTTCATGGCATGGTAACCCTGCCCAATCATGTGGGTTGCCCCAGGTGAAGATGAACTTCCTTCTGCTGCATCTATTTCACCCTTAGTTTGTGTCTTGAGTTCTAACTCTTTCAAGCGGTATTCATGTTCCATTTCTTGTCTCCTGGCATTCTGCTCCATTTCCAGTTTCTTGGTCTCCTGGTCCATTTCCAGTCGCTTGGTCTCCTGGTCCATTTCCATTCGTTTGGTCTCCTGTTCCAGTTTCTTGGCCTCTTGTTCCATTTCCATTCGTTTGGTCTCCACCTCTATTCTTCTCACTTCCAACTCGGCCTTCCGATCTTCTCGTTCCGCTTGACGAATCTCTCGCTCTCTTTCCTGGATGTAATCAGTTAGTTCCGAGCCAGCTAAACCAATTTCCTCCCCGTTGGCCCTTAGTTCTGCTGTAGTTACTTTAGGAGTTGCCATAGTTAAGAATGTAAGTCCGCAAATAGAGTACAGACACCTCAAGCAATAAAGAAGTCCTTCCTATAAACAGATAATCTACCTAGAACCTATATCATTTATCTATGTCTATCTAATATTATAAATCTACAACACCACACAGTACATCACAACCACTCTCTCATCCACAATAGGAGATATAGGATAAAGACTTATGTAGACGTGTGACCGTGTGACTAGGTATGTAATGTGTCTTACCACCTATCCACATTCACTCTGTCTGGAACTTTCTCACTGTAAAGTCGCCAGTATTAATGAAATGTTTCTACCATAAATGTAATGGCACCATATATCCAATGGATGTCCTTCCATTAAAAGTCATCAATGTATACTTATATTTATTCCAATCAGTATGTCCCAACATGTAGGTACTCCGCTATGCCTGTGCCAATATGCAGGTACCCCTCTATACATATGCACTGTTATGTCCAGGTCATATGGGTATTATTTTCTACCCCGCTGCTCCACCAATTATGTCACTTGTTTTCCCGAGAGGAAGTTGGAATCAACAAGCACATCTTCAAACTTATTATCTGTTGGGATTATTGACTGACTTTGGTCTACACTCCTCTCTTCGGTCTTCCCTTCCATATATCTATTTCTTTCACTCTCTCTGTTATTCCCTCAACACATACTCCGACAACAGTTCCTTTCAACGATAAACAAAAGATTTATTAATAATAAAAAAAACTATGTCTGGTGTATGTATGATGTATGTAGCCCAGTTTGGAACACACACTAAACCGAAACTCCATGTTCGGCTTATTATAACGAGTGTCCAATCCTACGCTGATTGTTTGATCTACAATCAATTTTGCCGTATCCTGCCCGTCAAACAGCGGAGAAATCCCGTAGTGGTTAGTTGTTCGTGTCCTTCGTTGTTACGCTGGTCCCTGAGTTTTTCCGTACGCGAATACTTCAAAGCAACTTCCCTCGTTGATCGTTTTCTCCGGTCGTGTCCCCAGCGCGATTGTCCCGTTTCTCCGTGTACGTCAGATCGTCAAGCAATGACTTTACGAACACCTGTATCCTATTTTCAGATCTGTGTCGGTCAATGCTCTTTTATTCGTCCTCCTCTCAGAATGAAGTACATGATTGTTAACCCTTCTCCTTCCTTGTATTTTAAATGGTAAGTTATCAAGGAATCATTAAACTGCAGTTTTTTCCGTGACACAAGCTTTACCCTGGTACGAGGAAATGCAACCTAACGAAAAAATGTCATGGCAGGGCAGACCAGGCCCTAAGCCTTGGTTGGTGGCTGGTCTAGGATCGAAGCTCCGACAGGCGAACAGTTAGAGCATTGCTTTGCTGATCCAGCAGCTTCTGCAGCTTGTCTTGTTCCTGATGTAGAGGTCTTACTTTTCCTCTGGAGTGAACTAGGCAGGCCGAGAGAGGGATCATGCTGCATGGGCAAGACATCTTTATATTTTAGCCCAGGCTTTGTGCTATGAAGAGGCAATAACTCCATCCCTGGTCTTAACTGGTCTCGGAATCAAAGCGAGAGGCAACTGTTACGGGTTATAAGTCCATGTCAATTGACGTAGACATGGGGCGCCACGCGTTGCCTCTGATGGTGGGAGACACCTTCAGGTGTCACTGATCAAATACCGCCCGCCTCAAGCTGAGCAGCCCCGGGGCAATTGGGTTCTGATCCGCCACAGCCTGCCTGCTTCAATGGGTGCTTGGGGCTAGGACAAAATCTGAATCGCAGGCTGTACAAACAATGCACCAGGTACCTCAAGACACCTCAAGCTACGGCTTGCAACCTGGAACGTGAGAACCATGTGTCCAGGATTTTCCACTGACTTGAACAATATTGACGATGTGAGAAAAACGGCTGTGATTGATGCTGAACTCAATCGTCTTATCATTGATATTGCTGGCATGCAGGAGACTCGCCTCGCTGAGGAAGGGTACATTAGGGAAAACAATTACACTTTTTTTTTGGGAAGGGTAGAGGGCAGGCAGAAAAAAAGGCAACACGGTGTGGGCTTTGCAGTGAAGAACTCCCTACTGAGAATGATTGAAAGTCCAGCAGGAGGAAATGAAAGACTATTATCCCTGCGCTTGGCAACCTCTTGTGGTTTTGCCACCATTATTACTGCATATGCACCGACACTCGATTCCTCTGATGATGTGAAGGATTCGTTCTATGAGGAGTTAGACTCCGTAATCAAAGCAGTTCCAAAATCTGACTACATTTATATGCTCGGTGATTTCAATGCACGTGTGAGCAAGGACTCGAGTTCATGGCCAGTGTGCCTTGGAGATTACAACATCGGTCGCATGAATGAAAATGGGAAAAAGCTGCTAGAGCATTGCACTAGAAATGACCTATGTATTACAAACTCCTTTTTTAAAACAAAAGAGATGCGTAAGGTCACATGGAAACATCCAAGATCAGGCCATTGGCACCAGCTGGACTTCATCATCACACGGAGACAACATCTGAACCATACATCATTGACTCGAAGTTACCACAGTGCTGACTGTGATACGGATCATTCTTTGGTTGTTGCAAGGGTTAGACTGAGACCAAAGAGAATCTACACAGCTAAACACAAATCTAGCCCCAGGATTAATATTATTAACGCTCACGATCCTGATAAGTGCTTTCAGTTTCAACAGCAACTTGAAGACGCTTTCACTGAAAAGTGTACAGTAAATGAAAAGTGGGGTCAACTTAAGGAAACTCTTTATAATACTGCTGTAGGGGTTTACGGTACTGTGGATCATAAGAGGCAGGACTGGTTTGCGGCAATCAGCCAGACTCTGCAGCCCTTGATTGATAAGAAGAAGATAGCTCTCTTAAGAAACAAAGAAAGACCAACGCGTAACACTCTGAGTGAGCTAAGGCAAGCTAGGAAGGATGTGCAAAAGGCTGACAGGCAGTGTGCAAATGATTATTGGATCAAATTATGTGAGTCCATTCAAATTGCAAGTGATAAGGGAAACATCAGAAGCATGTATGAAGGAATAAAGAAAGCCTGTGGTCCAATGATCAAAAGAAGTGCACCATTGAAAACCTTGACTGGAGAAATCATAACTGATAAGAAACAGCAGATGGACAGATGGGTAGAGCACTATTTTTAGCTTTATTCAAGTGAGACCAAACTAGCGGATGATGCCCTCAACGCCATAGAGGCTCTACTAACTCTTGACCACCTAGACACACTTCCCACCATAACAGAAGTTAAGTGAGCTATAAATGAACTTGCATCTGGCAAGGCTCCAGGTAAGGATGGGATTCCAATAGAGGTTATCAGTAGTGGGCAAGACACACTCACTCTACAGATCCACCAGCTAATAGAGCTATGCTGGCTAGAAGGACAAGTCTCACAGGATTTCAAAGATTCTAGCATCATAACACTGTACAAGAACAAGGGCGATCGGAGCGACTGCAACAACTATAGGGGTATCTCACTTCTGTGTATTGTTGGAAAAGTATTTGCCAGAATTGTTCTGCGCAGACTTCAGGTCCTAGGAGATCAAGTCTACCCGAATCACAGTGTGGCGTTCGACAGAACCGGTCTACCATTGATATGATATTCTCATTGCGACAAATGCAAGAAAAATGCCGTGAACAGAATCAACCACTGTTTATTGCCTTCATCGACCTCACAAAGGCATTTGATTTGGTCAGTTGTGAGGGTCTGTTCAAAGCACTAAAGAAGATTGGCTGCCCACCAACTCTTCTGTCCATTGTGGAATCGTTCCACACAGGCATGAAGGGTATAATCAAGTTTGATAGTGCAACGTCTGAAGAGTTTCAAATCTAGAGTGGAGTTAAACAAGGTTGTGTACTAGCTCCCACCCTCTTTGGAACGTACTTTTCACTTCTACTGAAATTTGCCTTTCGTGATCAGGATGGTGGTATATACATTCCCTCACGCTCAGATGGCGGCCTCTACAATGCTCAGAGATTGAAGGCCAAGACCAAAATTAGGAGGGTACTGATCAGAGAGTTGCTTTTTGCAGATGAAGCTGCAGTTACGACCCACTCTGAGGAAGAATTGCAATGTCTACTGTCTGCATTCTCCAATGCTTGTTCTGAATTTGGTTTAACAATTAGCAAAAAGAAGACACAGATTATGTCACAAGGTGCACATGGGGTACCATCAATCTTTATTGACGACGCCGAACTAGAAATGGTAGACCATTTTACATATCTAGGATCAGTGGTAAATAGCAAATTATCCCTAGATCAGGAAATCAACATCCGGATTGGTAAGGCAGCGACAACAATGAACAGATTAAGAAAAAGAGTCTGGGAGAACAGGAAGCTCACTGCCAAAACAAAAGTCCTTGTCTATCAAGCCTGTGTTCTTAGTACTCTTCTTTATGGCAGTGAAACCTGGACAACTTACTCACACCAAGAGAAACGTTTAAACAGTTTTCATATGCGGTGTCTGCGAAGAATTCTTGGTATTAAGTGGCAAGACAAAATCACAAATACTGAAGTATTGGAAAGATCAGGTTGTGTGACGATTTATTCCATGCTCAGTCTTTGTAGACTTAGATGGATAGGACATCTTAGGAGGATGGATGATGGTAGAATACCAATGGACATCTTTTTTGGTGAATTACAGATGGGTAAGAGATCTCAGGGTCGGCCTCTACTACGATACAAAGATGTGTGTAAGCGGGACATGATTGATATAGGCATTGATAATGCACAATGGGAGCAAGTCGCCGCTGAACGTGTTGCATGGAGGGCAAACATCGGAAATGGAATAAAGACAAAGGAGAAAATTATTGCAGATAAGTCACACACCGAGCGTGTGAGATGTAAGATGGTGCATGATGGTGGAAATGACCACATGTTCACATGCACCCATTATGAACGAACTTTTACAGCGCGAATTGGCCTTATCATCACATTCACTAACGCCAGAGGTAAAAGTTATTATGCCTTTTTAAAGCACAAACTATCGTCTGTCAAGACGGCATGGTGCCAATGAATGAGGGGGGATGCGTTTGTCTACTGATCTTTCTAATAGTGTTCGTAATTTGTATATTGCATTGTTTGTACCTTTTCCTTCCATACATCCATACTGTTCTTCACCATATTCCATTTTTATTTTCTTCCTTGTTCTTCTCATTATAATTCTGAGTAGAAGCTTAATGAAATGATTTATGAGGTTAATCGTACGAAAATCTTCGCATTCAATTGCTCCCGTTCTTTTTGGTATAGCTATAAATCCAGATTTCAACATATCCATTGCTTTAAATATCATTCAACATTTTAGTTAATATATCTACTCCAAATTCTGCCATTAGTTCCAATTTTTCTATTGTGACTCCATCTGGCTCAACTGATTTTCATTTTTTCATATCCTTGATTGCGTCATCTCTTTTAGAATAGGTGGACCTTCTAAGTTACTTTCTTCTGTTAATTCTGCCCTTTCTCCATTATATAAGTCTCTTATATACTCAATGCACCTCTTCATTATAGCATCTTCCTCCAATAATATATTTCCTGTTTTTTTTTACTTTAAACAACCTGTATTTATTCATATTTTTCTTCCTGTAATCTCACTGATTTGTTTGTGCGTATTTTTTTGTATTTTTAATAGAATTTAATTCAATTTTTTTTGCACTGTTCATTTAACCAACTTTCTTTTGCCTTCACACAATTATTTCTTATTTCTTTATTTATCTCATTATATACATGCTTATAATTTTTACTCTTTTTTCTTTTGGCCATCAACTTTAATATTTCTTCAGCCATCCATTTTTTCTTAGCCTTTTGGCTTCTCTCCGGTAATATTTCTTTGCTCGTTTGATGAATGGAATCCCTTAACATTTCCCATTGTTGGTTTATATTCTGTATTTTAGCTATTGCATTATACCTATTTTTTCACAATCACTCTGTATTGTTCTTGAATTTCTTTATCTACCTTCAAAACCTCTTTATTAAGTCTCATGTTCTTAACCACTTTTTTTTTTCTTCTATTCAGTCTTACTTTTATTATACCACATAGTGGTACGTGATCACTATTACAGTCAGCACCCGGCATTGTCTTTACATTAATTAACGCATTTCGAAATCTTTTATTAATAAGTATGTAGTCAATTTGGTTGAGTATTTTCTTATCAGGGCTTTTCCATGTGTAAAGTCGTCTTTTGTGATGTTTAAACCTGGCATTTCCAATTATCATATCATTGATATTTGCCCATTCTATTAGTTGTTCTCCTTGTTAATTTTTTTTACCTAAACCATAATTCCCCACTACATCCGCCATTTTTCCTTTTCCTACTTTTGCATTAAAATCACCTAGTATTATTTTTATATCTTGTGATTTAATTTTGAGACATTGACATGTCTACTTCATCGTAAAAATGTTGTATTTCTTCATCACTACTACTTGTTGTTGGTGCGTATACTTGTACAATATTTATATCTATTGGCTTGCCTTTCAATGTGACCACAATAACTCTGTCTGAAATACACCAGTAACCATTAACTGATTTGGCTGTTTGTTTATCAAATATTAGCCCTACTCCTTTTTTGTGTGTATCCCCTCCAGAATAAATTATTGTGTGTTTTTCGTTTATAATTTTGCCTGATCCCTTCCATCTCATCTCACTTATACCTAGAATATTCAATTTCATACTTCCATTTCACTTATAACATTGTGTAACTTTCCAAGCTCCCTTAACGTTCTAACATTCCATGTACCTATTTTAAACTTATTTGTTTTAGTTAAGATGCTGCCTTCAGTCTTTGGATGACGATTTGGTGGCACTCGTAGCACTTGACTGTCCCGACAGGAAGAGGATGTCCTAAAACCTAAAACAGTCATTGACGCCGTTTACTGACAATGAAGTGTGTTTAGTCATGAAGATTTGGGAAGATAATATGGTGGTTTCCCCTTGCTTTCCACATCCGCATGGAGTTCTGTAACCTCAGCCTTTGACAGCCCAATCCGACTGTCAGGACGAGTGCCCTTCTCTGCCCAGCTGCAGAGCTGTCCAATTATCTTGTTGGTTACAAAATCCTTTTTTTTTCATCTGGTTGAAGTATAATGTGACATTGACTTGTAGTTTATACGAATTTCATCTTATTATGATCTGTTATAGAAGTTTGGTTGTTTACAATTGTTGGTGTTGGTCGGAGTCCTTGATTTTAAAATTTATTATCACAAAAGTTCACATAGTGTAGCTGATCTTCCGGATGTGTGTTATCCACAAATACAACAAAAACAATGATGTCACCGCCAATGCACAAAAGCTTTAGTCACTGAGTTAGAGATTACTCTAGAATAAAAGTTAATTATAAATTAGAAGTAATGACGTATTTACTAGAATCGGTGGTATGCAAAATCCAAAGTATACAATGAAGAAGCACATGATTGAAATAATTGCCTCCACGTTTCTGTTTTTTTCCGTATTGCTGAATCAAAACTCATCAATTCCGAATTCATACATATTGTGGACAGATGCTACTTTTGAATTCATTCAATGTTACACTATACCACACAAAATAAGCTGCTACAATATATCACACAATGGCCAATATTTTGTAAAGGAGAGCTGGGAATATGACACTACAATCTGATGGCTGAGAATGGAGGTGGAGGCGGTTACTGCAAGTTTCCCCTGTTTGGAGAACAAACTGTATACGCATGTCGTGATTGTGACTGATTTACAAAGCATGCTGACAAAGATAAAATCTTCGTGCTTGCGCTTCGTGCCGAATGGCATGCATCAATTCAGATGTCGTGGATTGTGACAAAAGAAGTTGTTAGTTTATATCACACAAAATAGAATGATAGATGGTACCACTCAAACGAATATGCTGGATTGTACCTCTCAAATTAAGATGCTAGACTATATCACTCAAAATAAGATATTAGACTGTACTACATAAAATAAAAATGTTAGATTGTAGCACTCAAAAGAAGATATCAGACTGTACCACACAAACGAAGATGTTAGACTTTACTACAAGAAATAGGATATTAATTTGTGTAGACAATATCAGGGATCAGCTACAGACGACCTAGTTGTGAAAATAGCAACGGATCAGATTTGAGACAGTCAGAGTCATCTCTGATTACAATTTCATGATATATTTATGACGCCATTATCACTGGCCCACCAACAGGACACGTTACTTTGACAGTAGAGACAACAAAATGACGTAGGAGTCTGATTACCATAAATGTTTTCCCCCATTCACATACCAGTGTGGACAATTTTATTTTTATTCTTATTTACGTTGCGAAAGTCACCAGAGAAAATGTGTACTCAATTATAACAATAGAGATCAGCATAACCCAGTGGATAAGAGCTTTCTTTCTTAACCATTCGGTGCGCTGATGTTGAGGTAGCGGGTTCAACCCTACACCGGTCAGTTGGAATAAAATGTTGACTTCTCGTCTTTGACTTGGGGGCGTAAATTACAAGTACCTCTGGCGTCGAAGTGGGTTCGCCTGCTAGTGAGGGACACTGGTAATAGGGAAAGCTAACACACACGCAACAATCAGCCCAGTGAATTAGAAGAAGTAGGATGTGTATATACTACGCTTGAGTTCAATAGTGAGTGAACGACGAGAACAAAAATCATGAACATACATTTTATTTCTATTTAAGCCCCACCATGTCCCTCTTGGCCCAGTGTAGTCTGCCAGTGTTAGTGGTCAGTTCTTCGGAATTCGTAGTTATCAGTTGAGATGACCGACTCTGCTGTTGGCCCTGGCCAGATCAAGTGCACTTTGATCTTAGCCGAAAGGCCGAGAAGCGATGCAAATATCAATTAACTGATTCAATGCCACACAAAAAGTTGGTTTGGGCCAAACAAATATGGTTGACAGTCAACGGAAAGTAGAGTTGTGTCATAATTATGGCATAAAAGTCGTTAATATGGTATAGCAGACGTGATGTATTATATATCACATTAAAGGAGATTGCATAAGGAAAACAGTTGTGCTGATATTTAGCTATATTTTTAAAACAGTATTCAAATAATGTAAAATTACCTAACACATATTAAGAAAACGTGGAGACATTTCATCACAATTTTGACCTAGCAAGGTAAGACTCCACATCTGTGGTGATGATATAATTAAATTCGCAGAATACGGATAACAACACCACTTTTCTTCACAAATATCACAAGAACTGATCCTTAATAACAACATCGTATAATATAACATCGTATTTTGAAGCACATCAGCATCACACAAAATTTAAAAAAGAAATCAGAAAAACACTTGGCAGATTTGTACTCAATGGTAAAAGCTCTGCAGCGGAACAAGCACGAAAAAATCTGATCGTCAGAAGTTGTACTCCTTCCCCGAATGTTTCGGTCCTTTTACCTGCTTGACAAATAGATAGAGTAATGACTGGCCCAGTGGCTAGAAAGTTGCGTTCTCTTCAGGAGACCCAGGCTCGAATGTTCTGTAAGGTGCAGATTTATTTATGCGGGGGCACATACAAATCTCTAACCTGCACAGTTCGCAGCGACTACACTAGCCAGGTGGCCTTAATTTCTCAGGCTCAAGACCCCTGTGCGCTACACCGAAAATTACTACAGTAGCTATGGTAGCTATTGGATAAATGAGAGATTGAGAACCAATATGCACACTATTTGCCATCGTTTTCGTTATTGTTTACTGCTGCTCAGCTTATTATTATTATTATTATTATTATTATTATTATTATTATTATTATTATTATTATTATTATTATTATGTGTTCGTGTGTCGAGTAAGACCATAATCTGCTCTTGAAAAGATAGGTGCTGAAGACGGAGGCAGCCAGCCAGGAGGCGCACCACAGAAATCAGGCTGCCACGCAATAACGCCGTGAATTATGTCGACAACTGCTACATGTTATGGTGCTCGCCCTGCTCTGAACCCCCAGGAAGGTGCAGTGTCGGGCCTTGTGCCTCGTAAGGGTCTAACCACAAATAATGGAGGTCCTTCTCAGATGTCCTGCGGAGCCAGAGGGCCTGACAAACTCTATGGACCGCAGAGTGAACTAAAAAAGACTGTTAGATTCATACAAGAGACAACATTCCAGTTATAAACATATTTCAGGCGAACGAAAGAAGAAGAAGAAGCTTATTTTTGATAGGCTGCATGGCAAACTTTGGGGCATAAGTGTGCACAATTAGAGGAATCATAATGCCGCTTGTGTCATTAAATAACGTCGAACTTTCACTATCAGTTTGAGTTACCCTATTACCTTCTGCAGAATCATTATTATTGCTGCAGGTGCTATCAAAACCTTTCATTTAAAAAAAAATCGTAAAAATCACTACAATTACTGCATGTGCTATCGGAAAGATCGAGGGGGAAGAGAGGCAGAGGCAGACCAAGAGAAATTATGCTGGATGGACTGAGACGGTGGCACGGAGGAATATCAGCAGCAGAGTTGATCTAGAAAACCAAAGACCGAGAACTGTGGAGAGCCATGTACGCCTACGCTAGCTGGCAGGGCACTTGATGATGATGATGATGATGCTATCAAAATATTTTACAAAGTCGTTTAAATCAGAATTACTACCATCTAAAATTGTTTGAAATAATAATCTTGCTTGTTACGATGTAAATTGCCAAGCATCAAAACTAGTGGGGGTGGCCATTTCTAAACACACAAAATTAACAACAACAAACAAATATTTCTACAACGTATCGAGCCTTGCGGTCTAAATTCGAATTAATAAACTACTATAATGTATATTTCCGTTTACTGGGCACTACAATTGCCGACGGTATCGCGAAACGAACCAAAAAGTATGATGACGTAGTATGCCGTTATATATCAGCCATTGGCAGAAACCTAGATGTCGAAGACGGCGAAATATCTATTTCACTTAATAAGTTAACGGGCGCCAGATGTTTGAATAAACGAATGCTCTGGGCAGACAGTAACATAACATATTAGACGTTTGTTTGCTTGTGTTTGTTTGATTGATTGTTAGTTTGCTGGGTTGTTTGTTTTTCTATCATTTACTACTTGAGCATAGTTCACACATGTCACAATACTGTTTGTAGCTGCTGCTATTTGTAAGTCCATTGGATTGATTCTACGCGTGGTAAGCTTTCCCTATTACCAGTATCTCTCACCACCAGGTGAACCCTGTCCGACGTTGAAGTACTTTTAATTGACGTCCATAACTCAAGGATGTGAAGTCAAATTATAGGTTATACACTACTATAACCCTAAACTGTAACCCTAAACTGTAACCCTAACCCTATCCTGTAACCCAAACCCTAATAACTAATTATCTTTCGCTGTCACCTCAAGCTGACACCGTCTGCGGCGTCAAAAATATAATTAAAATTAATTAGTATTTCCTACAAGATTTATCTTCCCCTTTTTTGGTGGCTCCAGTTTGTGACGTCAATCAGGGTATTTTACTTAGGCTATATAAGGCGGCTCTCGGAGGGTCGTAGCCGAAAAATTCTACCGCAAAAAAAATACCTATAAAACTATTGAGAGGTCATCAATGAACATCACCGTAAACTAGGAGATACTAGAACAAGCAACAAGTTTATCATATCTTGGACATATGTTGTTGTTTGTCCATCAAGAATGATGATGACCATTCGTTTCATCCAGTGGGGTTGAAGGTGTGGAGCCGTGGGTTCTAAGATGGCTGATAAGGCCTATTTTGGCTCGAAATGTTCTTTGACAATGTGGGCAAAGAATGCTTGACGTCTCTGGAGGAGGATTTCCTGCAGTGGTTTTTCTGTCCTGCCTTTTCTTCACAGCTCTTGCAGTCCTGGTTGCCTCACATATGACTGCACCCTTGCGTAATGATGCACGCCACGAATTTCGGTCTCTGGCTGCAGCCTCCCAGGTGTCATGATGAATTCCAAAAGCATTCAGTGAAATTTTCAGAGTGTCTTTAAAACGTTTCCTCTGGCCACCTTGGGAGCGTTTACCACAACGCAGTTCGCTGTAGAAAATTCGTTTAGGGAGCCTGTGATCTGGCATGCGGGTCAGGTGACCAGCCCAGCGAATCTGATTCTTCATCAGTAGAGTGTGGATACTGGGCATGGATGCTCTTTCTAGGACTTCAGTGTCTGGAATCTTGTCTTGCCATTTAATCTTCAGTAGCTTCCTTAGGCAGACTGTGTGGAAGTGGTTTAATTTCCTAGCGTGTCGCTGATAAACAGTCCAGGTTTCACAGGCATATAGCAGTGTGGATAATACAACTGCTTTGTAGACTTTTAGCTTTGTTTGCAGGCTTATTCCAGTTCTGTCCCATACATTCTTGTACAGTCTGCCAAAGGCTGCACTGGCCTTGGAGATTCTTGCATTCACTTCGTCATCGATTGTGGCAGCTTGTGACACAGTGCTGCCAAGATAGATGAATTTGTCCACAACACTTAGTCTATGATCATTCACTTTGATATTCGGCACAGTGTGATTATTCCCTGGAGCTGGCTGGTACATAACTACAGTCTTCTCCAAGTTGATATTGAGCCCAAAGTTGGCACAGGCATGTGAGAAAGCTGAAACATTATGTTGCATGTCCGCCTCTGAGTTGGCGTATAGAGCGCAATCATCAGCAAACAGGAGCTCTCTGACGGTGCCGCTGTCAATTTTGGTTTTAGCTTTCAGCCTTCTGAGATTGAATAACTTTCCATCCATACGGTAGTTGATGTCTATTCCAATGTCGTCGTTCTCGAAGGCATTCATCAACATGGCTGAAAACATGAGGCTGAACAGTGTTGGTGCCAGGACACATCCTTGCTTCACTCCATTGGTTACAGGAAAGGGTTCAGACAGTTCACCATTTTCCTGTACTCTTGCCTGCATGCCGTCATGAAATAGCCGCACTATTTGGACAAACTTTCGTGGACAGCCATATTTTGCCATAATCTTCCACAGTCCTTCTCTGCTGACTGTGTCAAAAGCCTTGGTAAGGTCAATGAAAGTGGAGAACATTTCGCAGTTCTGTTCCTGACATTTCTCTTGCAGCTGCCTTGCAGCGAAAATCATGTCAACAGTTCCACGTTCTTTTCTGAAGCCACATTGACTCTCAGGAAGAAGACCTTGATCGAGATGGGCTGTGAGGCGATTGAGAAGAATTCTGGCGAGTATCTTCCCTGCAATTGAAAGCAAGGAGATGCCTCGGTGGTTGTCACAGGATTGGCGGTTTCCTTTACGTTTGTAAAGGTGGACTATTGACGCGTCCTTAAAATCTTGTGGCATGGTCTCGTTCATCCATATGTTTGTGAAGACTTGGTGAAGCTGCTCTGTTAGGACCGGCCCACCTGCCTTGTATATCTCTGCTGGGATGGAGTCAGGACCAGGTGCCTTGCCGCTGGAGAGTTGCTGGATGGCTTTGTTTATTTCCACTATGGTTGGCAGGTCACCAAGTGTCTCATTGGTGGGAACTTGAGGAAGGCAGTTGATGGTTTCATCATCGAAGAAGGAAGTTGCATTTAAGATTTTGCTGAAATGCTCTGCCCAGCGTTGGAGGATTTCTTTCTTATCGGTGATCAATGTTCCCCCGTCTGCACTGAGGAGGGGAACTATGCCTGGTGATGAAGGACCATAGACCGCTTTCAGTGAGTCGTAGAAGTTTTTCATATCATGTCTGTCAGCAAAGCCCTGAATTTCATCAGCTTTGCTGCTCAGCCAGGAGTCCCGCATGTGCCGAAGTTTCTGCTGCACAACTCTCTGAATGTTCTTGAAAGCATCTTTTTTTGATGTTGACTTTGGGTCATTCAAATGTGCCTTGAGGAGAAGATGTTTCTCGGCCAGCAATTGGTTGATGTCTTCGGAATTTTCATCAAACCAGTCTTTATGCTTTCGGGGGGCTGGACCCAGGATTTCCATAGCAGTGTTATAAATTGTGTCCTTTAGGGCTCTCCATTCTGTTTCTGTATCCTGTTTAGCTTCAGCATTGGGCTTGAGGCGGTCTTCCAGCATATTTTCAAACGACTACTGCATTTTTTTGCTGTTTAGGCGGGTGACATTTAGCTTTGTTTGCATTTTCGCCCCTTGGGGACGCCGTGGTGGCCTGATGTGGATGTTCATTTTCGAGACAATGAGACGATGGTCTGTCCAACATTCGGCACCACACATGGATTTTGTCACTCGAACGTCTTGTCTGTCACTCCTCCTGACGATGACATAGTCAATGAGGTGCCAGTGTTTCGAGCGAGGGTGCATCCACGATGTCCTATTTCTCATGGGGAGACGGAAAATTGTGTTCGTAATCACGAGATCATGTTCGGCACATGTCTGAAGGAGGCGGAGTCCATTGCTGTTACAATTTCCGACTCCATGCTTTCCAATAATGCCACTCCAAGAGGTGGTGTCCGTGCCTACTCTGGCATTGAAATCCCCAAGGAGTATAAGTTTGTCTCCTTTGGGAACAGATGTTAATACACTGTGCAGGTCCTCATAGAACTTGTTCTTGACATCGTCTTCGTTGGTCATAGTTGGTGCGTAGACACTCGCAATGGTTGCGTGCTTCCTTCCATTCAGCAGAGGCAACTTCATGGTGACGTTGGATGAAGAATGACTTGCGCGATGACTTGGATTAAAGTGAGGAAGAGTTGCGCAATTCGTCGACCTCACTCTCTCGCCTGAGTCCATCTGAGTCCAGTGGCAAGACAAGTCGAGACGATTGGAGACGAATACAGGTGCAGTGGATGACCAGGGCGCTCTACGTGCCTTGCCGTGCTCATTACGTTCCACAACGCTTTGCAGGTAAACGCCGTCTTGCCCGTTGAATCAGGAATGATTTCTTCCGCGCAGTCTGCCGAATCCTGTCTTCACATGCTGGGTAGGCATACCCTAGTTTACCTCTTGGTTTGACACCAAATCGGATACCCATACCCATTGGACATATAATAACAGATGATGGCATAAGTGAAATAAAAATCAAAAAGAGAATAGGAATGGCTAAACATGCTTTCAACAGCATGATGTCAGTATTAACATCATAGAGAGATTAGCAAACATTAGAATTGAGAATTGTAAAATGTTGTGTGTATTTAATATTAATATATGGCGAGGAAGTTTGGACATTGAACAAGGAATTTGAAAGTTAAATAGAGGCCATGCAGATGTGGATATTCAGAAGAATGTGTCGTATTTTATGGAAATAAAAACAAAACAATACAGAGGTTCTAAAAAAAACGGAATAAAAAGAGAGTTCACGAAAGAAATAAAAAAGAGGCAAATGAAATGGTGAAATAGTTCGGCTACGTTAAACGACATATCACTCTTATAAAAACCATATTGGAGGGTAATGCTGAAGGCAAGCGAGCAAAATGTAGACAACGATGTAAGTGGGAAAATTATATCAAGAGATGGACGAACAGCAAATCTGACATAATGTACTGTCAGGACGAGAGACAAACAGTGTCGGAGATCCACTGCAGCCAACATTCATTGTGAAAACAGCACCTAATTCATTGACTGGTCAGTAGGAATAGTAGAGGCCTGATTCATTGACTGGTCAATAAGAATAGTAGAGGTAACAAACATCATCCCTGTTTTAATGCGGTTCTTTTTTTTTCGAATGCATGACTCTGCACCTCCTGCCTATATATGTTTTCTTTATTACGTTAATAATTCTTTCTGGTATTCCATAATGCCTAATCGATTACCAAAGGGATTCCTTTCCTTTCAAAAAAATGTTCAAAGTCCACAAATCCAATATGAAGTGATGACTTCAATTCGATGTTTTCCTCTATAATTATGCGCAGTGTTACTCTTTGTCAGAGTGGTGTCTATTTTGTTTGAAACATGCCTTTTCGTTCCTTAGTTGTTTATCAATAACATCTCATAATCTCTCCAGAATGATCCTAATGAATATTTTCCCAGGTGCTGACAGTTACATGATTTCCCTATTATTTTCATACACTTCTTCTTCTTCTTCTGCGTTCATCCGGAGTTTTTTTCGGACGTGATTGCGTTGTGCCTGTTTACAGCAGAGCTGCGTTCTTGCGCCGTTAGGCCGACACATCCGACTTCTGCGGGTATTTGTTGACCGGGTTAACCTTCCTGGGGATACACTTCTATGTCACCTTTCTTTTGCAGCTTTACCAAAAATCATTCTCTCCTGTATGCTGGTATTTCTTCAGTAACCAGAATCTGCTTTAAAAAAAAAAAATATGTGCAGTAATTCAGTTGATATATTTACATTAGTTTTAACGGCCTCTACTTGGATGTCATCTGGACCAGCATCTTTCCCATTCTGTAGAAGTTCGATAGCCTTACTAATCTCTTCTTTAGGTGCTTCCTCATAGTTAGTGCCCAATTTCTGTAGGATGGACATCTGGAAGATCTTCTGAGACTGGTCTATTCGGAAATTCCTCAGAGTTATTCAGATGATCTCCTGCTTAGTTGATCTTGACATTGACCAAAAAAATCAGAGCTCATGTACCCAATTATGTTTGTGGCGTGAAAAGGGTCGTGTATTTAACAATAATGGGAGAGAAGAGAGCATTTTATAGACAACTAGTTGACCCGGGCCGGCTTCGCCCAGTCCCTGGTGGGGAGCATCTCATTTAATTCATATAAGTAGTCATATAAGTTCTCGTTCCCGTTACCGACTATCTGTCTGTCTGTCTGTCTGTCTGTCTGTCTGTCTGTCTGTCTGTCTGTCTGTCTGTCTGTCTGTCTGTCTGTCTGTCTGTCTGTCTGTCTGTCTGACCCGGCCCGGCATCGCCCAGCTCCTGGTGTGGAGCATCTCATTTAATTCATATAAGTAGTCATATAAGCTCCCGTTCCAGTTCCCGAATATCTATCTGTCTGTCTGTCTATCGGTCTGTCTGTCTGTCTGACCCGGCCCGGCTTCGCCCAGCCCTTGATGGGGAGCATCTTATTTAATTCATATAAGTAGTTATATAAGTTCCCGTTCCCGACTGTCTGTCTGTCTGTCTGACTGTCTGTCTGTCTGTCTGTCCCTCCCTCTCCGTCTGTCTGTCTGTCTGCCTGCCTGACTGTCTAATCATTTATTGGTTGCAGTTAGAACAACCTTAGATAAACGAAGACCAACTTACAAAAAGCATTAGAAAGAGAACTTGAAAGATCTTTACATCTTCCCCAACAATTAACTTGGGTAAATGGAGCGGCGGCAGCAGCAGCAGCAGAAGAAGAAAAATGACGAGTAGGAGCTGGGAGGAGGAAGAGGGAGAGGGCGGAAGGAGGGGGAGGAGGAGGAGGGATGTGGAGGGAGGGGGAGGAGAGAGGAGGAGGGATGAGGAGGAGGGAGCAGAAGGAGGAGGGAGCAGAAGGAGGAGGGAGGAGGAGGGATGAGGGGGAGGAGGGAGGAGGAGGAGAAGAGAGGAGGAGGAAGGAAGAGGAGTGATTAGAAGGAGGGAGGAGGGCGAGGAGGTAGGAGGAGGAGGAAGAGGGAGGAGGAGGAAGGAGGAGGGAGGAGGAGGATGAGGGAGGAGGAGGGAGGGGGAGGAGGAGGAAGAGGAAGGAGGGAGGAGAAGGAGGAGGAGAGAGAAAGAGGGAGAAGAAGAACGCAGGAGGAGGAGCAGGGAGGAGGAGAGGGAGATGGAGGAGGAGGGAGGAGGAGGATGGAGGAGGCAGAGGGAAAAGGAGGAGGGAGGAGGAGGAAGAGGGAGAAGGAGGAGGGGGAGGAGGAGGGAGAGGAGGAAGAGGGAGGAGGAGGGATGTGGAGGGAGGAGGAGGAGGGAGGAGGAGGATGGAGGAGAGAAAGGATGAGGAGGGAGGAGGAGGAGGGAGGAAGAGGGAGGAGGAGGAGGGAGGTGGGGGAGGACGTAGGAGGAGGAGGGAGGAGGGAGGAGGAGGAGGAGGAAGGAGGAGGAGGAAAGAGGAGGAGGAGGGAGGAGGAGGAGGGAGGAGGAGGAGGGAGGAGGAGGGAGAAGGAGGAGGGAGGAGGGGAGGAGGAGGAGAAAGAGGGAGGAGGAGGGAGGAGGGGAGGAGGAGAACGCAGGAGGAGGAGGGGGAGGAGCAGGGAGGAGCAGGGAGAGGGAGGAGGAAGAGGGAGGAGGGAGGAGGAAGAGGGAGGAGGAAGAGGGAGGATAACGCAGGGGGAGGAGGAAGAAGGAGGAGGAGAGGGAAGAGGAGAGGGAGGAGGAGGGAGAGGGAGGAGGAGGGAGAGGGAGGAGGCGGGAGAGGGAGGAGGAGGAGGGAGGAGAAGGAGAGAGGAGGCGGAGGGAGAAGGAGGAGGGAGGAGGAAGAGGGAGAGGGAGGAAGGAGGGGGAGGGGGAGGGAGGAGGAGGGATGTGGAGGGAGGAGGAGGGATGTGGAGGGAGGAGGAGGGATGTGGAGGGAGGATGAGGGAGGAGGTAGAGGGAGGAGGAGGAGTAGGGAGGAGGAGGGATGAGGAGGAGAGGGAGGAGGAAGGGGAGAAGGGAGGAGGAGGAGGGAGCAAAAGGAGGGAGGAAAAGGGAGCCGAAGGAGGAGGAGGGAGGAGGAGGGATGAGGGGGAGGAGGAAGAGCGAGGAGGAGGGAGGAGGAGAAGAGAGGAGGAGAAGGGAGGAGGAAGGAAGAGGAGTGATTAGGAGGAGGGAGGAGGGCGAGGATGCAGGAGGAGGAGGAAGAGGGAGGAGGGAGATGGAGGAGGAAGAGGGAGGAGGAGGATGGAAGAGGAAGAGGAGGGAGAGGGGGAGGTAGGAGGAGGAGGAAGTGGGAGGAGGAGGGAGTAGGAGGAGAGAGGAGGAGAAGGGAGGAGGAAGGAAGAGGATTGATTAGGAGGAGTGAGGAGGGCGAGGAGGTAGGAGGAGAAGGAGGAAGGAGGAGGAAGAGGGAGGAGGAGAAAGAGGGAGGAGGAGGAGGGAGGAGGGAGAGGGAGGAGGGGGAGGGGAAGAGGAAGAGGGTAGGAGGAGGGGAGAGGAGGAGGATTATAACGCACATGCCTGTAGATAACTGCAGCGAAAAGGTGGGTCTGTCTATCTATCTGACCCAGCGTGGCTTCGCCCAGCTAATGGCGGGTAGCGTCTCATTAAATTCATACAACAGCAAAAAAGTAACTTAAAAGAATGTCCTTCCACACACCATCCATTATTTTTAATGAAAACTGTTCTTAATCACCGACATGACTGTAGATAACTTCTTAAGCATAAAAAGATGAGTTACAATGTTATGCATTATGCATTATTTTTATGAAAACTTTGAAAATGCCTTAA
This sequence comes from Cepaea hortensis, assembly GCA_963921405.1. Taxonomy (NCBI): domain Eukaryota; kingdom Metazoa; phylum Mollusca; class Gastropoda; order Stylommatophora; family Helicidae; genus Cepaea; species Cepaea hortensis. The sequence continues at coordinate 35,555,004 of OY992887.1, read as the reverse complement.
AGACTGTGTCATTATTTATTATAACTCATATGCCTGTATATAACTATAGACACAGAGTTTATAAATCTTTGAAAACGATGCAACAATGTATACATAAGGTATACAGAAAAGTTATTAAAAGTTATGTCCCTTGAAATAACTTTTACAGAGTTAAGTCCCCTTGCTATATAGAAATTATAATGAAAAATGATAAATTAAATAATATTAAGTAAGCAGCCGATTTCACACTAAAAAAATATCACAGTTGGCAGCGCGGGAATGAGAGGAAGACGTAGAAAATTTCATCTCAATCGGATGGACCGTTCGCGAATGCATAAAGGATAGACATACAGACGGAGATTGCCTTTTATATATAAGATTGTTAAAATACGTTAAAAATCGAAGCATACTGTGAATTGAAAAACGTCCATGCTGGCTGCAAAGATCAGATATGGATGAAGAATAATTGCATTAGACCTCAAATGAGAGGATACGACACGCTGAATGCACTGAATCTGTTTGTATTTAAAAATCCGTGATTGTGATATCATTTCGAATAGTAAAGCTTATCTGCACTTCCATTACATGTTTAAATAGAAATTTATGCCCTATTCAGTCCCAGTGGTCAAGTAATAGATGGTTGCTTCAGCGTGACAGAATACGTCTGAAATCCTCATATATACTTCAGCTGGATATGTCTGGTGCATGAAATTAGTTCATTATCTGAACAATAAAGCTATTTACGCTACAAACGCTGTTGCAATATTCTTAAAATTACCCAATGTCCATTGTATTAGACTAGGACGACCCTCAGAGCTTGGAGATTGATTAAGCTCAGTATTGGCAAGCACAGCTATAGATTAGTGTGATACCTGTCGGTTCCCATCATGATATGCCAAATGGAGAAACATGAGCGATCTAGATTAGCCGTCTCATACAAACAGCAGTCTCGGTGTCTACGTTGTTGAAAACCCTGGAATATTTTCTTGCTTATGGATATGTTCCTAACCTTGGATGTAACTCGGAGGCTCGATTAAGTTGATGTGTCTCTACAAGCGAATTCCTGACTGACTTAGAACATAGATGTTTCGTTGCTCAAAGATGCCCAATAGGCTTTGATCTTTTCGTTTCTAATTGGCGAGAGGCTTTAACGTGCGCAAAGTACACTCTCGCCCTCCAATTCTTTGCCCTTAACAGGGTATGCCAAAGATTATTTCATGAACTCATTCATACCATTGGTGATGTGTGCTTGGAGAGTTTTGTCTGGTCGAGGCATAAAGTTCGATTTCCAAGATGTCATCACGTAATGTAGCTGCTAGATTTGTTTGTTTTAAATCCCACTACCGAACACATGTTCCTCGATAGGTTAGGTGGATATTCTGACTCTTCGGCCATCACTCGCCAATCTGTTTGCTGGTTCATTTCCAACCACACCAGCGTGTCCTCCAGAAATGATCCAGCGAATGCTCACAACCCGCGACTTCTGAATCGATGCAAGCCATTCTGCCCTTTGTTAGTAAGCTTAGTGAATTAGTTACAATCACAACATGCGTGTACAGTTTATTCTCATACGAGAGGAAAGATGCAGTAACCTCCTTCACCTCCATTATCATACTTGAGGTTGTGGTTTCGTATGCCAAACTCTCATTTACTAAACACTGGCCATTTACTTTTGTTATGAATTCCCAGGCATTTTTATGCCCCCGAACAATGAGCCGCCGGCTTCCTGGGCTAGAGGTTAGCGACTTTTCTCCGTAATCTCGTATACTCTCGTAAGTAACGTGACTTCGGTGAGAATCAGCAGTGGTTCGAATCGCGTCGGAAATCAACAATCACCTGAAAGATGCTGATGTTGACAGCGATGTCCTGTAAAGGATATGCAAACATTTTGTTTTTACATTGAGCCATCAGTAGGGATAATCAGGTCGCCAGGACGAGAGTAGTCATGAATTAATTGCTGAATTTCTACTTCCGTAGCGCCTGCTGGTCACTACCTGTACTCACTGCCCAATGTTATTAAAACCCCACACAAATCTTAATTTCTATTCGGCATTCTGGCCCACTACTTGTCTCTGCCTATCTTCACAAGCGTGCACACTACCCTGATTTTATCTTATGCCTGCGCCATCCATGATCTTTCTAGTAACAGCCTGTGGCCCTTGATTGCATCCAGGGAATCATGCAAGAGGTGTTCCTTGTCTGCAGCTATCTTGAGGTATGACCTTGCCTGCAACATCTTGAGTCTGTCTGCAATAGTTGGTAATGCCAGGATGTATTGCATACATACTATTGGGTTGTCCATTGTACATCTCAGAATTACCCTCATGGCTTCATTCTTCATGCGCTCTAGATTCACTAGCTGACCCTTTGAGACAGTCAGCATTCCTAGTCCACAATATACCACTGAAATTATCAAGTGCTGAAAAAAGTGTGAATAGCATTTTCTGCTCCATGTTCATTGTTGCCATACTTTACAGTGCCTTGTACCCCTTCTGACACTTTGTATCCATCACTTCAACATTATGCCTAAAAGACAGGCTTCTATCAAAAGTAATTGCATGGTATTTCAGTTTGCTCTCACTATTCATATGTCTACTATTTATTGTGAGACTTGGGAGGGAAACTTTAACAATCTTATTGTCCAGAGAGCACCACAATTTTCTGAGTCTCTGATGTCTCCATCATACAGATCTATTTGTGATATAAATCTCTGCAGGAAAGCTTCATCTTTCTATTTGTCATTTGTCAAGGGCGAACCGCTATCTCTGTATTTTGTGGTCACTGTGGCAGAACGATGTCTTTCTTTCCTTTCGAAGCTTTCTCCATTTTCTCTCGTGAGCTTTGGGGTGTCCGCCGCACTTTCTGTAACCGTTTGACATCCACTCTCTTTGATTTCAAAGGCCTGTTCTACCTCGGAGGTCCACCATTGAAGCTGCACATCAATAGGTTTGCTATTTACATTGCATGCCCTCTCTCTGAGGCGTTCAAGAAGGGTGTTATCCCTTTATATTTAAAGGGCTTGCGTGTTCTCACAGTCTTGGTCTTTTTAAACTTAGAAGTCAATATTGAACAGGGTAGATGGCCATTCCCATGATCACCAAAACAGTCAATTGTACATCCAAAAATGCCGTGTCGGCATCACCAGGCCTCATTTCCATTCTCGTTGGCCTCCCGTCGTTTATGCAGACTACTTCTGAATCACCATGATTTCTGAAAGGGCATTTCCCTGTCAGATTTTCCCAGTATTGTTCCACTCCCTCTTTCGTGCATAAAAGTTCCCACACACGTGAAGCCTCCTCCAACTCCTTAAGCCAGTCCCATCGTTCCTTTGTGACATAAGAATCTACAGCGGCATATACATTTAATGAAGCATCAGATTCGCTGGGCTGGTCACTTGACTCGCATGCCAGATTTTTTAAGGCGAATTGCGTTGTGGTAAACGCTCCCAAGGCGGCCAGGGGAAAAGCTTTAAAGACACTCTGAAAATCTCACTGGTTGCTTTTGGAATTCATCATGACACCTGGGAGACTGCAGCCAGAGACCGAAATTCGTGGCGTGCATCATTACGTAAGGGTGCAGTCACTTGTGAGGCAACCAGGACTACAAGAGCTGTGAAGAAAAGACAGAACAGAAAAACCACTGCAGGAAATCCTCCTCCAGAAACGGCAAGCATTCTTTGTCCACATTGTCAAAGAACATTTCGAGCCAAAATAGGCTTTATCAGCCATTTTAGAACTCACGGTTCCATACTTTCAACCCCACTGGATGAAATGAATGGTCATCATCACTCTTGATGGACAAACAACAAAAAACATTTATTAAGTTCCAGCTTAGACCCCCAATCTGAATCTTTGTATATTGCACCTCTCTTTTATTGTTATTCCACTAACTTAGATATAGAACCTCATCTTCTAATCCTTGCTTTACTAGCAAACCCTGCCCACGTCTCCATTGTCCAGTCGAATTAATGTGGCCAAAATATCTATGGCACTGATAATGATCTCCATTCAATTATTGCAGCATGATGACAACAAAGTCATAAGTTAGTTTATCAAGGACATGCCTTCTCTGCCTGCAACTGTAACAATTCCAATATCCCACACTGTATATATCTGAATCCCAGGAGTTGATTTGTTTTCCTTAGTGTACTCGTCCAGCCCTTATTTGTCTATGTCTTTTTCTCTCTCCATTCCCTCGCTTTCTTCTCGTCACCCCATCTACACTGCCCGCTGAAGATGATATCAAGCGCAGAGCACGTACCCCGTAGCTTCAGTGGTGATTCTTATAACGACATGTAATACCATATTTGCTGTCGTGTATGTGAGGGTTCATACAAGGTCACCACCTTGTGCTGGGTAAGGGGTCCGAGACCAGATGTGCATCAGCACGCGCCGCCCCTGCTTGACTGCCTCCGTTATCAACTGTACTCCCTACAGCCATGCAGTTCCACGGCACGGAGGATACACACTGAACTTGGGTCGTAACCCTCATTTAGTGGGGTGGTGGGGATATAAATGGGTACTTCAGCTTGAACAGGGTGTCCCGTAGGCTAGCGGAGGAAATGAGGCGTCTTACTTCTCCTTTGATAGGGGATACACCTACCCCGCTACCAGACGATAATATTTGATTATCACGTAAACTGACTTGTATTACCTTACTTCAGTTTACGAAGTTGACCTTTGGATCTTAAATACCCTCTTCTCCTAATAACCGCAACAAAATAATGCTACATCTTCTTCTTTCCTCTTTCGGGAGGATGGCATCACCCCAGTTTTGCATCGAAAAGAACAGTGTGTCCGATCTCGGCGTGCATTTGTGTAAGATTTGGGTGTTCTGGACAAATTAAGTTCAAAGTAACGGGCCACGAATAAGTTTTCTTTCCTAGTACTTTTGCCAGTGTGTCGACATTACGGCCTACTTTTAGTGATTGCCAACAGTCGTGGGATTTTTTAAGAGCATAATTCCCACACGGTACCTCCTTGTTGTGCTCTTATCCTAGATGTCTAGGTATCCAGTCTCACTGCCGAAGAGATCGGGGGAGGGGGCGTGTTATATCATTAGATGCCAGTGGTTATTGGGACACTTCCAAACCCTATCCTGGGATCGAACCCGCAACCTTTTGAGCCTCAAACGGACACGCAGTCTGTCAGCCACAGCTCACTCATAAAAAGGTCACCTTCAAATGCTTACCGAAACCAGCACCATTTGAGGACAAACTTCTAGGAGATGTCAATAAGCTCACATTTGCTGCTCCTTTGTGTGTGTGTGTGTGTGTGTGTGTGTGTGTGTGTGTGTGTGTGTGTGTGTGTGTGTGTGTGTGTGTGTCTGTGTGGGTGGGTGGGTGTGCGTGTGTGTGTGAATTAAAACCTCGGTTTTCGTCGAAAATAATCAGCGAAATCCGAAACCGACGAAAAACGAGACATTTATTTCCTTATGAATCAATGTGAATCCCATTAATTCGTTCTAGACGCTCCAAAATGTATACCAAAAACATATTTTATAGAGAATAAATATAGTGTTTAACACTAGTTTTCGGCCTTAAACTTGTCCGAACTCGCACCTTTGCCTTGCCTAGTAACACTGTGTATGCCAGTGCGCCTTTTGAATTGTTCAAACAATCCTCTGCTGGCCTTACAATCACTAAGTACACTGGCACTCGTCCCAAGAATTTTCATAAGATCGGCACACAACAGTCTGGCCTTTTCACGTATGATTGCCTCCGAAACAGAATCGCCATCTACCTGGTTTTGATTTATCCAAATTAATAATAAATGTTCGACATCTTCCATTGTTTGCGATCTCTGTTTCGTTAGCGCATTCACGCCTTTCGCTACATTAGCCTCCTTTATTGCTTCCATTTTCGCCACCATGGAACTTATCATTGATAGCGACTTCCCGTACATGCGGCCGATTTCAGCAATCGTTATGCCGCTCTTGTATTTTATTACCTCTCCATCGGACAGAAAACTTTGAAACTTCCTACTCTACTCATATACTTGCTGGACTGACAGGCATTCATCACAATACTGGACCTTCTTTCGCCGATGAAATCTATTGGTTTCACCCCTTCACTGATCAAAAATCGGATAATAAAACGCTGCTCCTCTTTGGTGCATGTCAAAAGTTGGGCGCTCATCTTTAGACTGTCCTTACAACATCACCGTGTTTGTCTGTACCGTGATATGACGTTCTAAACATTCTTGACATCCTTAACAACAATATTGACATGTTACATGACAATGGCCTGGTTATTGTAATTTCTATCACTTTTACTGTTTTCATTTCAAGCTGCCTTCTCTAAGCAGCTTAAGAAACTATACCCAGAGGAGCAAGTAGAAACTATGCACATTACTGGAATAATTACCAGGGAGAGTTGCAAAATGAAGTGGAGACGACCTGCCATCAAGCTGAGAATAGCGTCAGTTTAGAAAGTTGCAAGAAATTCAGTCTCATAATGGCAAAATACTAATTAACCAAAATGCACTCTAAACGAAAGAACTGGAAAGAGGGTAAAAATGAGTCTAGCTTTGAAAACAATGGAAATAAACTATGGAATTTGATGGAGAAACTAAATGATGACGGAAAATTTGGAAATATTAGAGTACAATACTTGAGATGGGAAACGCATTACAGGATAGCATGTTTCAGACTACTTAGTAACAAAATTTGCTCAAGATTGTGAAGATAGTTGGCAAATAACAAGTAAATTACTCAGATCTCAAAATGAGAAGCAGGACGAGAATGGTGTAAAAGTAGAAATAATGGATAATCGTCACTCGATAATGGATGGTCGTCACTGGAAAGAAGGAAATACCACAATGTAATATACACGTAAATGGGAACATTCTTAAACAAGTGAATCGGTACATTTATCTAGGAACAGTCATAATATCTGATGGGAGATGCCTTCAAGAAATTAGAACAAGAATTGCCATTGCGAATGTAGCTTTTTGCAAGATGAAAAATATACTGAGAAAATAAAAAGCTTTCATTGAAACGAGAAAAAGAGCGTTGAAGTGCTACAAAGAACCTGTACTTTTGTATGGATGATAAGCATGGACAATGAGCAAGCAAGCTGAAAAACATCTGATGGCTGTGGAAATGTGCTTTCTGAGGAAAATGCAAAGAATACCATGGGCAGACAGAAAATCCAATGAACAAGTCCTTAAAGAAACAAATGAAGATAGTAAACTGATTAGAGACTTTAGACAAAGACAGTCAAAATTTTTTGGGCATGTTATGAGAAGAAATTAATTGGAGAACTTGGTGACAACTGGCAAGATCGAAGGGAACAGACCAAGGGGAAGACCGAAAAGTAAATACGTGGATGCCTTGGGCACGTGGCATGGTCAAGACAGAAACACGGAGCTGATCCACGACGCTGGTGATCGAGTGAGCTGGCAAAACATGACCGCCCACGCTTATCGGCATGGCACATGATGGATGGATGAAATGGATACTCCACTCACAAGCAAAGAAATTGAATCTGCACTATCAAAGCTAACACCGAGAAAATCACAGGAAGTAGACGGAGTAGCTAATGAGATGTTTAAGAACATAAGAACAGGAGTATAAAAATATTTCAGTTCAGTTCTGTAATTACGAAAACAAAAAGTTCGGCCTCGTTCAACCTGCTTCTTCAGCGTCGGTTATAATTGAGGTCCGTTTTTTGGGGAGGAAGGGGGGGGGGGGTGCTTATTCTCTCTCCTTGCTGTGCTCTCTTTCGAATTAGTCCTAAACAGGACTGTTTATATTTTTCTCTCTAGTCTTCACAAGGAGTGAACACATCTAGTCCTCAGAAGGACCGAACTATTTTAATCCTCACAAGGACTGAGCTCCTTTAGTCCCCACAAGTAACATAACAACTGAGAATCTTGTATAAAAGTTGAACCAGTTCTGCTGCTAATGGGCCAGATTTTGAGAGACGTGATAATGGTAGAAATACTAAGGCCTGTGAAACACAATACGTATATATGCTCCAGCGATAGGTTTATACGTCATACAAGCTGCCCCTCCGCCCGTGTGTTGCCGGGGCCCATACGGGGGAGCAAAGAATAGTAACACCATTGCCTACCATGCACGTCGTAAGAGGCGACTAAGGAGGCTTTGGTTCCGCCGTCCTGCTACTGACTGAGTGCGTGGCGCGACACTGTGAGCTGTGAATTTCGCGTGAAATGCTTTTGCATCGGTCCGCGGTTGTTTTTAGCGTGAACTGCGTGTTCGGAACGATGGCGGCCGGCTGTTGCTGGATTGACTGGTTTGCCTTTTCGGTTCACGAGTACTTTTTTCAGGAGACTCCTGGGAGTCATCGCTGGAGCTACGGAGTTCGTGCTTTGTGCGGCGCTTTCGGTGGGTCGCCCTGCGGAAAGAGACTGAGCCATATGGTATAAAACCCGGGTCAATAAAGTCTTTCTGTTGACTGCCGTTTCCATCGACGATGAACTATTTTTCGTGGAGGACTATTGTGTTGGCATTCTGGCGGCGGCATTATGCACAGTGTAACTGTACGGGCTGTTGGCTTGCCGTCAATCCTGTCTATTCCATTGTTCACATAGGGCAGTGAGGAGCATTTTGTGTGATATTCACTGGCACAGGAAAGGAGCAATATGGGGACGACCCGTTGCAGTGAAGTTGGAACCGCGACTAACTAACTAACTAACAAGCTGCCTCTGTAAAACTGTGGAACAAGTCATTAATACCAGGTTGAAATAATGTACCCTCTCGAATCATATGTCTCATCTCATTTCATCATGTTCCTCTTGTACTTTGCGGTGTCGAAGTGAAGTATAAACAGAGGGAGAGTACCCGCTTATGGGCTTCATGTATGGATATTCCCATGGACTCTTTTATTCCCTGCGCCCATCATGTACGTCGTCGGCCTCTTCCTCTGCTTCCATCTGGTCTGTACATCATTGTTTGTTGTGGTATACTGTTAGTTGGTAACCTACATGCATAGCCAAACCATTTGACGTGTTGCCTTCTAATAAAATCTACTATAACTACCACTTTAGTCCTGATTTCTTCATTTCTGATCTTATCTCTTATTGATCATGTGTAAAAAGTTGAATAGCAGATATACTATTATGGCCTGGAGAGACGGCGCATCAAACAGTGACCAGACATTCTGGCTGACACTCATTGCTGCGAAGAAAGGTCTGACGGACACATAATCAGATTACAACTGGTACTATTAGTATTGGAACTCTTCGCTGGTTGTTGAGGGTGCGGACGGAGCACGTATGGGAATGTCTCGAGTACTGTTATGTCGGTTTTTGACTCATCTCAGCACACCTCAACTCAACTGGGTTTAAAATGGTCCAGGACAGAATGCAACTTTCAGTCTCACAACAAGCAGACTCAATCGATGTCAGTGCACAGAACCACCTGGCCATTCAACTTTCCCAAGCTAGGATATATTCCAAGTAAAAGACTCATTTCGACCTTGTGGACTTTAAAATGCTGTCGATAAATGTAAGGGGGAAATGACTTCTGTTCAAGTTAATTAATAACAATGCCAGTTGTATAATGTACAAATGGATACAATAATACCTACACAGTCATCATTATCATCATTATCATCATCAGCATCATCATCGTGGGCCTTGCCAGCTGACGTAGGCGTTCTTGTCTCTCCACAGATCTCGGTCTTTGGTGTTCTGGGTGAACTCTACTGATGATATTCCTTCATGACACCGTCACAATCTTTCCAGCATGATTTATATTGGTTTGTCTCTGCCTATTTTTCCATTGATCTTTACATTTATCACGATATTCTCCAATGCCTTTCTTCCTATCAGATGACCAATAAAAGCAGTTTGTCTCTTTCTTACAGCTGCATATAGTTTTCTAGATTCATGGGCCTCTTTCAGGCAATCGTTGTTAGTTAATCTGGCAGTTCAAAGTATTCGCAATATTTGTCTCATGAACCACATCTCCTTTGCTTCTAACTTCTTTTAAATTTGATTTTACGTTCCAAGATACATACTGCTAACGTCATTACATCAAAACAGGCTCTATATAACATTTCAGCACCCCCTTTGTTACTTTCAATAGTAGTTAATTACTGTGTAAAATAATTTTCATTTTCTGAAAACCTACATAATAGAAACTTCAAAGTAGACAACCATAAAACTTTCTATACTACTAAGTCATTGTGTGTTCAAAGTAGCGTTATGTTGTCCACATTACTTCTTATATACATCAGTTATCTTATGAAATAATGGTCTAATGACATCAAACGAGCAATGTATGAACGAACGAACGAACGAAAATCTTTATTTTCAAAGGGTTAAGAATTATAAGCATTAAAACGCATGAAAAATAATCAATAATGCATGACTCGTTGAGGCAATGTTTAACGTGGGCATCATAAATACCCAAGGTGGGTGTAACGTGCCACACATATGGGAATGTTTTGTATTTTTTTTTTCTAGCTAGTTGTTGTTCCAGATAATTTACCATTATTATTGTCTTTGTTGCTGTTTTTTGTTTTTTTAAGGGGGCATGTAGTCTGTCCTGAGGTAGTGTTAAAACAGTTGCGACTGTATGTATAATGATTGGTGGTGCCTTTGATTTCTTGTGGAAGATTATTCCACAACTGAGTGGCAGAGTATGCTAAGCTTGTTTTATATACGTCTATCCTAGGTTATATTTACACAATGGCCAAAGGTAGCTTGGAGCATTTTGAAATAGGATTTTGTGAATTAGTTTAGCCTTATTAAAATGTAGACGTTTGTGGAGAGGCAGTAACTGAAGACGTTCATGTAGGTTAGAATTGTCTGTAAACTTATCACCATTGATTAGACGCACTGCCCTTTTCTGGAGTGAACAAAGGCATTTTATTATTGATTTGGACCATCCATCCCAGATTGTGGAGCAATAATCAATATGTGTTTGTATGTGGGAAGTATAGAATATCTTTCTTATTTTTTCGTCGAGGAAGTATTTAATTTTAGCAAGTTGGTATACTTTTGTGGCTATTTGTTTAACTAGAGCATGAACATGGGAATTAAAGGATAGATTTTGATCTATGTTAAGACCCAGTGCCTTGAGCTCGGTTACACTTTCTATAGGCGTGCTACCAATGTGCAGCTGAAGATTTCTCTGCGAGTTTAGAGTGTGAAGTCTTTGCCTGGTTCCTATTAACATAGATTTTGTTTTAGAAATGTTAATTTGCATGCGGTTTGCATGACTCCAGTTAACTACACTATTTATTTCCTGTTGCAAGGATAATTCGAGCACATTACGATCAATAGCGTTTGTATATACTGTGCAGTCATCTGCAAATAGATCGCAAGACGATGGCAGATATAAGGGAAGATCATTTATATAAATGGCAAATAACAGAGGGCCAAGTATAGACCCATGAGGTACTCCAGTATTAATGGTAATGGCTTGGGATAGAGATTTATTGTGTGATACCACTTGTTTTCTGTCTAATAAGAATGAGTTTATTAATGTCACTATATTAAAGCTTACTTTCATTGTTTCTAGTTTTTTAATTAGGATAGTATGATTTATCATATCGAATGCTTTTTAAAAGTCTATGAACATAGTTCTACATAGAGTATTGTTGTTAATATTTTGATGCCAGTTTTCTATCATGTTTGTTAGGGCCGTATGGCAGGAGTATTTTGGCCGAAATCCTGACTGACTGTCAGCTATTAGTTTGTGGCGAACTAAGTGCTTTGGTGTTGTTTTGTTGATGTGCTTTTCTAGCGGTTTGGATAAAGAGGATAATATTGAAATTAACTTATAATTACTCTTGATGCAATCGTCTAATGAATCAGCTTTTAAATGAGGGTACACTTTAGCGATTCTAAAGGCTCATGGGAAGTGACCTTTGGTGAGACATTGATTGTATATAAAAGTTAGTGACTCGCAGATCGCCGGTGCAGCATAGCAAAGGATCCGATTACTGATTCCATCTAGTCCTGATGAGTTATTGTTTTTTAGGTTACTGAGATGAGTAAATACTTCAGTGGTCGTCATTAGCGGTATGTTTGTGGGAATGCCTCCATAGCATTTGCTCTCACAGAATGAGGATAATAAAGATATGTCATGAGGCGCATCTGGTATTGCAGCCTTCAGTTGGTTTATGTCAGACTGAAAGAAACTACTGAATTGATCACATGTAACCTGATTTGATGGTAATGATTGTGATGATTTGTGTTTGTTTGTCAAGGCATTAATTGCTTTCCATATATCTTTAGTGTTGGTTTTAGCTATTATTAAGTTCTTAAAATAGTTTTTCTTTTCCTTTCGAATAACATATTGAACTTTGTTTCTCAGACTACGGTGCATAGGTAGATCTCTATTTTTATGTTGAATATGCAAACAGGGTTATGAATGAGATTCATTTAGCCAACTAGAAAAATCATTTGTGTCTTAAAGACAATAAAGAAATGTCACTCTCGATCGTTTCCCACTTCCCCTGCCGTATACGAAGGTAAGTTAATAAGTAAGTCACAAATTGCTGTAGAAAAATGACTAAATATGATAACAATTTGAAACTAGATTTTTTATACATATATTGTCCCTTTATTTCTCAACGTAATTTCCACCAACATTGGTGCATTTATCCCATCGTTTTTTCAGTCCTCACAAACCGACTGCATAGAACTGCGTGCTTTGTTTTCATTTACCTGCCATTCCACAAAACTGAGTGACTTACTTATTGACTCTCCCTCGTAACGTTTTCTACCCAACTATGCACCGCTTAGTCCACTCCGTGGCTAAAGGCTTGCGAACGCGGTTCGTGAGCCGGGTACTAGGCGTTCGAAGCTCAGCTGCGACCGATTTGTGCAGCAGACCGTGTAGCGTTGTGTTATAATGTGCTGGTATGGGAGCCGGTCGTTCAGAAAGCAATGGCAAACTACTGAACGTAACACTTGCCTAGTACATCAACAACAGCTGAAAAATGCTGGTGTTGACTGCAACGTCCCGTAAGGGATACGCAACTTTAAAGAATGCACCGCTTGACGGAATATCGCTAGGGGCTAAGTCCACTGAAAACTCACCTTGGCGGGAGACATTTCGCGAGTGACTCCGAAATTGAATGTGAAGTGAAAACGCGGTTTAGAAAACAGAGCACGCAGTTCTATGCAGCCAGTTTGGGAGGACTGATAAAACGATGGGATAAGTGCATCAATGTTGGTGGAAATTATGTTGAGAAATAAAGGGACAATGTATGTATAATAATAAACTGGTTTCAAGGTGTTATCATATTTAGTTATTTTTCTACAGCCATTTGTGACTTACTTATTAACTTACCCTCGCTCAATGAACATGCAATGTATCTTTTGTATCCCTAGTCCACTGTTGTGTTGGTCGAGGCCTGGCTCTTCTTTCAAGAACCATACTTTCCGTTGCAGATTTTTCTAAGCCACTGTGACACTGTTCAACTGCTATTACTTGCTTTCTACCATTATCATTTCTTTCTATTGTGTGATTAAGTCAAGTTAGTCAGGTCTTGGTCAAATATGGCTGAGCTACCAGATAACAGTAAACCATACGACCTGCTTTATGTTAGCGCTAAATGCTGAACCGCTCTCACCAAACCCGACACCCCCACATTGTGCCAACAGCTCAGGGCGAAGAAGCACAATTTGGGAGGGGATGGAAGGGGAGGGGGTGCAAGTTTTACACCAGTGAGAGGAAATGCAACATTGATCGACAACTGGTCTAGGGTAAAAGCTCCGACGGGCGGACAGTTAGAGTAGTGCTTTGTTGATCCGGCAGCGTCTGCAACTTGTCTTATTCCAGACGTATTCGTGTTACCTTTCCTCTGGAGTAAACTAGGCAGGCCGAGAGAGAGAGAGAGAGAGAGAGAGAGAGAGAGAGAGAGAGAGAGAGAGAGAGAGAGAGAGAGAGAGAGAGACCATGCTACATAGGCAAACCATGGTCTCTTAATTCAGCCCATGCTTTGTGCCAAGGAGAGGTATAACTACATTCCTGGCCCCTTTATGGGTTGCAGTTATAATGCCTTTTTTTAGCAAAATGTAACAAACTATCGTCTGTCAAGACTGCAAGGTGTCAATAAGAAAGGTACCACCAATACATCTGGAACATATCCAGCAGCAGAAGCTACAGGATCAGCAAAGCAATGCTTACACTGAGCTTTATTTTTGCAGTATGCGACTGATGAGATGCGGTAATATACGCCAGGCAATAAAATGTGCAGCCTAGTATTTGTATCTTCATTATACAAATTAGTAAACATTGGCACCTTGCCGTCTTGACAGACGATAGTTTGTAAGGGGTGGAGTTATTGCCTCTCCATAGCACAAAGCCTGGGCTAAAATATAAAGATCATGTGTTGCTCATGCAGCATGATCCCTCTCTCGGCCTGCCTAGTTCACTCCAGAGGAAAGGTAACACCCCTACATCAGGAACAAGACAAGCTGCAGAAGCTGCCGGATCAGCAAAGCAATGCTCTAATTGTCCGTCTGTCAGAGCTTCGATCCTAGACCAGCCGCCAACCAAGGCTTAGGGCCTGGTCTGCCCTGCCATGACACTTTGTCTTTAGGTTACATTTCCTTGCACCAGGGTAAGGCGTGTACCCTCCCAATTGCGCTCTTCCGCCTGAAGCCGTTGGCACATTGAGGGGGTGTCGGGTTTGGTAAGCGCCGCCCAACGTTCGGCGCTAACAGAAAGCATGTAATACCGTCTACTGTTATACAGTAGCTCAGTCATATCTGACTAAGGCCTGACAATTAGTAAACAAGCAAACAGAAAAATACTTGTGGTTTACAAAAGAATGCTAAATATTCCTTGGACAACCAAAATGAGGAATCTACACGTTGTGAGATAAGCTAAGATCCATAGACAATTCATTCCAAACAGAAAGGGGCACTCGGCATTTTTTACGATTATATGAAGAGAGAAACAAAAAGCTGAAATCTATTGTGACAACTGGACAGATTTGTGAAAAGAAAGACGAGGAAAACTGCTAGAAAAGATTCTTGAAAACTTGTGTCATGGCATGGAAGGTTGTCAGCCCACTTGATACATGATGTTTGGAATTGCAAGATGTGGAGAATTACTTCGCCCACTCCAGTTGGCACGGCACTTGATAATTATTATGGTTAACATTACAAGTGATAACAGATGGGATGTGTAAAATATATAACCAGAATACAGCGAAACAAAAACTTCATTAGATGCTATTCCCTTCTTGAACGCTTGAAAATGTCCGTCCAAATTTGTCTTCGGTCTTTAACTGCTTCAGTGCCATGGGATGATTAATCGTCTTAAGCGACTTCCTATATCTGCCATTGGCTTATATATCGCCGAAATGTTGTCATTGCGAAATGTTTTCTCAGAAAATGTATAAATAACGTAGTTTTCCCTAATCATGTCTGCTACAATATTAACAATGTTTAAGTCATGACTATGACACACCGCTTCTTCCAATTTTCCGCTGTCCATTTTTGCTTGGTCCAAACCTACATTTTGTTTAGCACTAAATATATTAAAACTTAAACTACCACACGACGAGGAATGCTGGGTAGTGGTGGTCGTCTGGCTGCTCCAGACTAGGTACCTGAAGAAGACGAGATGTATAAAGACGTTCGTGTTATAGTTCGAATACAAATTGAAATATTTGATTCTCAAGAACACCCATAACAGAAAAGAAAGTATTATGTTAAAAATAAAAAGTAAAGGAACCTTTTGAAGCCTTATCGGCCTTACGGTGATAGACCCAATTTGTATAGACCAATCGGCACTCTGTGGATGACATAGACAGTATCATACCGACCGCATTTACTTCCCAATGCCTTCTTGGTACTCATTTTAGACTAGGTCGACCTGGGAATCTAGATAAATTTTGAAAAATTCGAATTTTCCCGGCTGCGAATCGAACCCTTGACCTCCTGGTCGACAGATGAGTGTTTAACCTCTACTCTACCGAGGCTCATAGTATTTCGGTACAGAATCTAAACTGCGAAGAAGACATTTAACTAAGTGACAAGCGCTGTGTAACTTCTCCACGCCATTAATTATTGAGCATTTCTACGCGAAGAAACACGTTCGACTGTAAACGACACCTGAGACGCCGCTGGCTAGGGCTCAAGAGCGTTTACATGTCTTTTAAAACATATGCTTTAAGGAAGAAACCGTCATGACATCTCCGAGCTAATATTGGCACCTACTTAAAAACGAGGCCGCAGAAGGATTATTAACTCGTTTTTGCCCGAGGCAGACAGGAAGTTGACAGCAGAGTTCTTCTTCCACGAGAGACTGAATGCCAAAAATTCGCTGCTCTCGGGAAATAGACATGTGTTGGCATGGCAACGTTTGTGGGTGAGAATACAAACAATCTATGAAATAAGCAATATATCTATGAAACTAATTATTTATCGAGTGCGTTGTGTTTCTGTGCTTTTCTGTTTATCTGTCTATCAATCAACGAATCTAATATTTGTCTATCTGCCTGTATGTATGTCTGCCTGCCTGTTCTTATATCCGTCAGTATGAGTCATTTTCCTCAGTCTCTCTTCATTATCATCAACCAGTGCCTTGCTGGCTGGGCTGGGTGAACAAGCCTCTCCACAAATTGCGATCTCCGATGGCATGGATCAATTCGTGTGTTGATTCCCTTCCGTGCCATGCATGACACAAAACTGTCAAGAATCTTCTCACGCTGCCTTCCTCTATCTCTCTTTCCACAAATCGTTCCGATTGTCACAACATGCTCCAGTTTTTGTCTTCTCATGATGTGACCAAACATCGATGGCTGCCTCTTTCTGATGTTTGTGATAAGTTGCCTTTGCGACTCAGTTCCCTGAAAATGTCCAGATTGCTCATGTTAACTCATCTAATTAATTTTCAGGATGTTTCTATAAAACCACATTTCCAAGGCTTCCGGGGATTTTTTCGCATGTTTACTAATTGTCCAGGATTCGCAGCCATATATTAAACATTGGTTCTATTTAACATGCAAGAACTCTTTTTTTTAACTTTCAAGGACAAGGACTTATTGCACAAAACGTTCTTCATTTGATAGAATGCAGATGTTGCTTGTCCTACTCTGTTCTTTATCTAACTGATGCATCTTCCATCTGATATTATTCATGTGACTAGATATCTGAATTTCTGCACTTTCTTCAAAATAACATCATGTACTTTAATTGCATATTTAGGCGCAATCTAATTTATATATATATATATATATATATATATATATATATATATATATATATATATATATATATATATATATATATATATATATATATATATCACCATGAATTATGCCTTTCTATTATTAAAACTAATGCCTATTTTATTTCACTTTTTACAACCACTGTATCTATCATTTCCTGTAGTTACTTGTTGCTATCAAGACGGTGTCATCAGCATAACGTAAGTTACTTATACTTATTGAGTTGAGTTGAGTTGAGTTGAGAACGAAAGTAGAACTGCTCAAGACCGAGACAGAAGCACCCGAACCAGAAGATGCAAGGGCACAGACAGAAGAAGAAGCAACAGATGAAGAACGATATCGCTCACCACCAAGATTGGACTGGCGAACACCGAGAAGATTCGAAGGCAACCGAAGACGGGGAAATAGGAGGAAGACCAGGAGAGGCGACAACTGGTAAAGCGCCTTAAAGAAAACAGCACCATATGACGGGGTGGGCACACAATTACTCCAGGCCTTAACAAGTGAGCGACTCTGACCAGACATGTAAAGCCACAAGGATGAAACGAACACAATTGCAGCAACTCAACCCTTTCAAGGAAGCAAATATACGCATCTATATTTTCGAAAGAAGAAGTCTTAGATACACCATAAAGGCCCCAATTACAACCAAGTCAATACACTCGAAGGTTGAACGGGGCCACTCGTCTCAAGCAAAGCGAGCGAGCGAGTTGATTTGAGTTAAGAACCGACATCACTGCACTCAGGACATTCCCATACGTGCTCCGCCCCCTCGTTCAAAAGCCAGCGAAGAGTCATCGTTCCCACCCTATCTGATTAAAAGTTCTCCTAGTCTTCCCTCACAGTTTTGAGATTATTCCAGAACCCCTGCCGATCCTCCACAATCTCATCCTTTCCACATATGGGTTCTCAATCTGTTCCTGCGCCTTCTCCACCTGGTCCTACAAGCGCACGACCACCTCCCCTTGTCCATAGGCAATCTACCGCCAAGAAGTGCATTCCCTGCTAGCCTATCAGACTATTCATTCCCCCGCACCCCCGCATGGCCAGGGCAAAATATCCATACAATTCTCACAATCTGTGACCTCTGAAGTGACGATAGCCATTCCACACGAGCATACTCTTTGAATCCGTAATGAATACAGTGTGTTTTGCAGACGTCTCCTCCAGCCAACGGAATACCGCTGTTACTGCCTCCACCTCCATTCTCATGCTGGAGGTCGCAGTCTCATATGCCAGACTCCTTTTTCAAGACTCGTCCATTAGCCTTTGCAATAAAAGCCCAACCACTACGTCTGTTTCTCACTACTGACCCATCGGTGTTGATGACTATGTCGCCTTGCCGTGTGTTACTCTGGATCAGCTGTTGCACTTCACACTCAGTGCGGCCCGCTGCCCGTTCCCTGCACTCACGACCCAGTGTTATTATTACCTTGTGCCAGTCCGTCATGTCTTCCGGAACTTCAACCCACTCTTTTTCACGAATGATGGTCTCTAGATCACACACCTGGCGTATAGAAAGTTCCATCTGTGCCATCCAGGACCTGCCTCGTCTTAGTCTATGACCCTTGACTATATCCATTGCTGCATTCAGCGGGTGATCCCTATCTGCAGCAACTCTCAGGTACCATTTGACCTGAAGGACCCTATGCCTATCCGTCATTGGTGGTAGCTCCAATATATGCCTCATGCATATAATTGGTTTGTCCTTTGTGCACCCCAGGATTACCCGCATGGCAGCAATTTGCAAGCGCTCCAACCTTTCAAGCTGGCTCTTTGATACTGTCAACAGCCCCAAACCATACTCAATGACAGAAATTATTAACTGCTGAAAGAGCCTGTACAGCATCCTCTGATCTACCCCGGTTGCTGCCATAGCCCTCAGTGCATTAAGTTCCCTACTAGCCTTCACCCCCAAAGATTCCACATGATCCTTAAAAGACAAACACCTGTCAAAGGTGATATCCAAGTACTTCAATTTACTCTCTCGACTAAGAAGACATCCATTCAACATAATACATGGGACATCTGCCTTGACGATCCGGTTATCCAGGAGTACTACACAACCGATGCCTTGTCTGGGCGTATAATGGCCCCTGCGTCCCTGCACCACTCTGCCACCCCATTAACTGCCACCTATAAGTCTTTCGCCAAACTGGCCCTGTCTGTACACCAGCACATCATTTGCAAATGTCAAGATTCTTCCCACACCTGGTGTCTCAATAGCTGCGATTTTGCTGGTGTAGACATTAAAGGCCGACTTCGTGGCTTAGAGGTTATGACTTTTCTCCGTAATCTCGTATACTCTCGTCGGTAACGTGATGACGGTGAGAATCAGCAGTGGTTCGAATCGCATCGGTAACTTACGGGGTATGTGAGCCGGCCGCTCAGAAAGCAATGGCAAACTATTGAGCGTAATCTTGCCAAGAGATCAACATACAGACGAAAGATGCTGGTGTTGACAGCGATGTCCTGTAAAGGATATGCAACAACAACAAAAAGACATTAAAGAGCGCTGGGGACAAGGCAGATGCCTGTGGCAACCCAGGTGTAATAGTACAAGGGTCAGAAGTCCAGGAACCCATGCGCAGTGCAACCTTACGCTCATAAAGGACCGCCGCAACATATCTAACAAGGCAAGGGCAGACCTCCATGTCCAGCAGTGTGTGTATCAGCCGATCATACCTGACCCTGTTATACGCATCTTCCAGGTCAAGAGCTACCGCCACTTTTATTCATGCGTATTATGTCCACCAACCAGGATCCCTGACATATTTTCTGTAGATCGCATTATGTGTTCACTGTACAATGAAAATAAATCAGGAGGCATTACACAACCTTGTGCTGATGCCCTTCATTATACAATGAAATGTTCCTACAAGGTTCTTGATTCTTATGGCTGCTGTTTGCTGCCAATATATGTTCTTTATTATTAGCAGATCTTTGCCGTCAATGCTCAGTTACTTTAGTAATTTTAATATTTCGTAATGTTTCACATTGTTAAATGCTTTTTTTTTTTTTTTGTAGACCATGAAGCGTAAATACATATCTGCTTTTACTGCTATAGCTCTTTCTAATAGTGTCCTGAGAATAAATATATAGCGTTGTTTGTTCCATAAATCCACACCATTCATCACTAATTTCTGGTTTAATCTTGTTTCTTATTCTGTGTATAATTATTCTCAGTAACAGCCTTGTCTAGTATAGCATGGACCAAGAAGAACAATAATACCGAAATTGTAACAGATATGACAATGGACAAAAACCTGGCTTAAAGGCAATATCGTATCTCTGAAACTAAAATGTTGTGGCCTTTTAAACGTCACAGCGCCTTGGAGGATGAGCGGCTGGCAGAGTGGCTAGAATGCCGGATTGTCCTTTGGGAGACCCGGGTTCGAATCTTCAGTGAGGTGTAGAGAAACAAAAAGAAAACCCAAACCTGCACAGTTCGCGGCGATTGCACGAGCCATGCGGCCTTAATTCCTCAAGTTCAAGACAACCCCTGCCATACACCGCAAGCTGCTATTTGGCAGTAAATGGCTGTTTTCTTTCTTTCTTTCTTTCTTTTTTTATTTTGGTAATGCCTTGGAGAGAATTGTCATGGAGAGGGTGATTTCTGGAACTCGTGGCAGGAGTCAACCAGCACGAAGACGGACACAGGAGATTGCAGACGTCTTGGACATGAGGCGGGAGAACTGGCAAGAGATTGCAGACGTCTTAGACATGATGCGGGAGAACTGGCAAGAGATTGCAGTCATCTTGGACATGAGGCGGGAGAACTGGCAAGAGATTGCAGTCGTCTTGGACATGAGGCGGGAGAACTGGCAAGAGATTGCAGTCGTCTTGGACATGAGGCGGGAGAACTGGCAAGAGATTGCAGTCGTCTTGGACATGAGGAGGGAGAACTGGCAAGAGATTGCAGTCGTCTTGGACATGAGGCGGGAGAACTGGCAAGAGATTGCAGGCGTCTTGGACATGAGGCGGGAGAACTGGCAAGAGATTGCAGTCGTCTTGGACATGAGGCGGGAGAACTGGCAAGAGATTGCAGTCGTCTTGGACATGAGGCGGGAGAACTGGCAAGAGATTGCAGTCGTCTTGGACATGAGGCGGGAGAACTGGCAAGAGATTGCAGGCGTCTTGGACATGAGGCGGGAGAACTAGCAAGAGATTGCAGTCGTCTTGGACATGAGGCGGGAGAACTGGCAAGAGATTGCAGTCGTCTTGGACATGAGGCGGGAGAACTGGCAAGAGATTGCAGTCGTCTTGGACATGAGGCGGGAGAACTGGCAAGAGATTGCAGGCGTCTTGAACATGAGGCGGGAGAACTGGCAAGAGATTGCAGGCGTCTTGAACATGAGGCGGGAGAACTGGCAAGAGATTGCAGGCGTCTTGGACATGAGGCGGGAGAACTGGCAAGAGATTGCAGACGTCTTGGACATGAGGCGGGAGAACTGGCAAGAGATTGCAGACGTCTTGGACATGAGGCGGGAGAACTGGCAAGAGATTGCAGACGTCTTGGACATGAGGCGGGAGAACTGGCAAGAGATTGCAGGCGTCTTGGACATGAGGCGGGAGAACTGGCAAGAGATTGCAGTCGTCTTGGACATGAGGCGGGAGAACTGGCAAGAGATTGCAGGCGTCTTGGACATGAGGCGGGAGAACTGGCAAGAGATTGCAGGCGTCTTGGACATGAGGCGGGAGAACTGGCAAGAGATTGCAGGCGTCGTGGACATGAGGCGGGAGAACTGGCAAGAGATTGCAGGCGTCTTGGACATGAGGCGGGAGAACTAGCAAGAGATTTCAGGCGTCTTGGACATGAGGCGGGAGAACTAGCAAGAGATTGCAGGCGTCTTGGACATGTGGCGGGAGAACTAGCAAGAGATTGCAGACGTCTTGGACATGTGGCGGGAGAACTGGCAAGAGATTGCAGACGTCTTGGACATGAGGCGGGAAAACTGGCAAGAAATTGCAGGCGTCATGGACATGAGGTGAGAGAACGGGCAAGAAATTCCAGGTGTCTTGGACATGAAGATTATGAGGTGGGAGAAGTGGCAAGAAATTACAGACGTCTTGGAAATTAGGCGGGAGAACTGGCAAGAGATTGCAGGCGTCTTAGACATGAGGCGGGAGAACTGGCAAAAGATCTAGACTCTTTCCGGTCGACAGTGATGAGAGCGACTTTCTGCAAAGGACATGCTAGATTATGATGCTGTGTTCACGTCCCAGGTTATGTCAAGAAATGTTCTAAGACAAATGTTCATTCAATATTATATGATGTTTGACTGTAACTCAAAGACAAACATTGTGTTTGAAAGCTACGCTGAATCTCATCACAAATATTCCCAAAGGAAAATGGCTAATTGTCGTTGTTTGGTGTCGGTAACACAGAAAGATCACCATGCCTGACGAACGAGAGAGGACAAAATAACGAAATCGGGCAAAGTTTCCAGTTAAAGAAATATGTATGCTGAAAACTAAGAAAAAACTGCTATCGGAAGACTTCTTGTGGCTAAGAAAAGAGACTTATAGACAGACAGTATAACCAGTAAATCCCAGTCTGTGAACCCATTTCTAAAAGGCTTGGCTTTCCAACTGTTTGGTTAAATATTCAGTGACTCCAAGACCATAAGGATCCTGGCGGTTTATCTATATCTATAAAACAAAGTGTATGTATGTAAATATGTAAATATGTATGTCCTTTATTTGTTCGCGAACGGCCCATCCGATTGAGATGAAATTTTCTACACACCTTCCTTTCATTCCAGAGCTGTCAACTGTCATAGTTTTTTTTTCTTCTTCCTCCTCCTCCCTCCTCCCCTCCCAAAATACGTACGTAAATATATGATGATGATGATGAAAGAATCCCCGAACCAAAACGCTAGGGAAAGGGAAGAAAATGACGTGACTACACAGAATCGTCACACGGCAATCATCATCATCAAGTGCCGTGCCGGCTGGCGTAGGCGTTCATGGCTCTCCGTAGATCTCAGTCTTTGGTTTTTTGGATCAACTCTGCTGCTGATATTCCTCCATGCCACGGCAATATCAATAACAATTCATCTTTTTAGTGTAAGGAAGTTATCTACAGTCGTGTAGAAGGGAAGAACTAGACGAGTATGAATTCGGATGGCGAACTCTCTCCTCCTCTCTTCTCCTCCCTCCTCCTCCTCTACCTCCTCCCTCCACCCTCCTCCTCTTCTTCCTCCCTCTCATCCCTCTCCCACTCCCTCCTCCTTCTCCCTCTTTCTTCTCCCCTTCCCTCTTCCTCCCCCTCCTCCTCAATCCTCCTCCCTCCTACTCCCTCCGCCTCCTCCCCCTCCTCCCTCATCTTCCCTTCTCCTCCCTCTCCCTCCTTATCCCTCCTCCTCCTCCTGCCTCCCTCCTCCTCCTCCTGCCTCCTTCTCCCTCATCATCCTCACTCCTCCTTCTCCCTTCTTCTCCCTCTTCCCTCTTCCTCCTCCTCCTACCTCCTCCCTCCTCCTCCCTCTACCTCCTCCTCCTCCCTCCTCCCTCCTCCTCCCTTCTCCTCCTCTTTCCTCCTCCCTTTCCTTCCTCCTCCCCCTCCCTCTACCTCCTCCTCCCCCTACCTCTTTCCTCCTCCCTCCTCCTCCTCTTCCACCTCCTTCCTTCCTCCCCTCCTCATTCTCCTTCTCCCTCCTTCCTCCTCCTCCTTCCTTCTTCTCCCTCTGCCTCCTCCCTCCTCCTATCCCCTCCTCCTCCCTCCTCCTCCTTCTCCTTCTCCCTCCTTCTCCTCCTCTCCCCTCCTCCTCCTACCCTCTTCCTCTTTCCCTCCTCCTCTCCCTCCTCCTCCTCCCTCTTCCTCCTTCCTCCTCCTCCCTCTTCCTCCCTCCCTCCTCCATCCTCCTCCTCCCTCTTCCTCCTCCTTCTTCCTCCTCCTTCCTTCCTCCTCCCTCCTCCTCCCTCTTCCTCCTCCTCCTACCTCCTCCCTCCTCCTCCTCTCCTCCCTCCTCCCTCCTCCCTTTTCCTCCCTCCTCCTCCCTTCACATCCTCCCTCCTCCTCTCCACTCCTTCCCCTACCCTCTTCCTCTTCCCCTCCTCCCTATCCCTCCTCCTCCCTTCACATCCTCCTCCTCCCTCTTCCTCCTCCTCCCTCCTCCTCCTCAGCCCTCCTTCTCCCTCCTCCTCCTTCTTCCTCCCCTCCTCCTCCCTCCTCCCCCTCCTCCTTCCTCCTCCTCCTCTCCCTCCTCCTCCTCCTCCCTCACCTCCTCCCTCCTCCTCCCTCTTCCTCCTCCTCATCCCTCCTCCTCCCTTCTCCTCCTCCCTCCTCCTCCTCCCTCTACCTCCTCCTCCCTTCACATTCATCCTCCTCCCTCTTCCTCCTCCTCCCTCCTCCTCCTCATCCCTCCTTCTCCCTCCTCCTCCTTCTTCCTCCCTCCTCCTCCTCCTCCCTCCTCCCCCTCCTCCTTCCTCCTCCTCCCTCTCCTCCTCCTCACTCCTCCTCCCTCCTCCTCCCTCTACCTCCTCCCTCCTCCTCCCTTCACATTCCTCCTCCTCCCTCCTCCTCCTCCCTCCTCCTCCTCTCTCCTCTCTCTCCTCCTCATCACTCCTCCTCCCTCCTCCTCCTCCTCCCTCCTCCCCCCTCTCCGCCTCCTCCCTCCTCCTCCTCCCTCTACCTCCTCTCCTCCCTCCTCCTCCCTCTACCTCCTCCCTCCTCCTCCCTTCACATTCCTCCTCCTCCCTCTTCCTCCCTCCTCCTCCTCTCTCCGCCTCCCCCTCCTCCTCCTCCCTCTACCTCCTCCCTCCTCCCTCCTCCTCCCTTCACATTCCTCCTCCTCCCTCCTCCTCCTCCCCTCCTCCCCCTCCTTCTCCTCCTTCTCCCTCCTCATTCTCCCTCTTCCTCCTCCCTCTTCCTTCTCCCTCCGCCTCCTCCATCCTCCTACTCTCTCCTCCTCCTCCCTCCTCCTCCCTCCTCTTCCCTCTCCTCCTCCTGCTCCCTTCTCCTCCTGCGTTCTCCTCCTCCCTCCTTCTTCCTCCTCCTCCCTCTTCCTCCTCCCTCCTCCTCGCCTCCTCCTCCACACTACTCCTCCCTCCTCCTCCTAATCCCTCCTCCTCCCTCCTATTCCTCCCTACTCCTCCTGTCTCCTCCCTCCTCCTCCCTCCTCTTCCCTCCTCCACCTCCCTCTTCCTCCTCCCTCCTCCATTTACCCAAGACAGACAGACAGTCAGACAGATAGTCGGGAACGGGATCTTATATGACTACTTATATAATTTAAATGAGATGCTCTCCACCATGGGCTGGGCCGGGTCAGACAGACAGACAGACAGATAGATAGATAGACAGACAGACAGACAGACAGACAGACAGACAGACAGACAGACAGACAGACTGACAGACAGACAGACAGACAGACAGTCGGGAACGGGAACTTATATGACTACTTATATGAATTAAATGAGATTCTCCCCACCAGGAGTTGGGCGATGCCGGGCCGGGTCAGACAGACAGACAGATAGATAGTCGGAACGGGAACTTATATGACTACTTATATGAATTAAATGAGATTTTCCCCATCAGGGTCTGGGCGAAGACGGGCCGGGTCAGACAGACAGACAGACAGATAGACAGACAGACAGACAGACAGATAGTCGGTAACGGGAACGAGAACTTATATGACTACTTATACGAATTAAATGAGATGCTCCCCACCAGGGTCTGAGCGAAGCCGGGCCGGGTCAGCTAGTGTTGTATAAATAACGTAGATTACTGAAGGAAATCTAAGTAACGTTACAAACATATACTGATAATATTCCTGAGGGACATCAATTTTATTTTGCATAATGTTTTTATTTCAGCTTTTAACAGGATACACAGTTGTGGCCATTTATAGATCATATGTTAGAGTCGGAGGTTCGACTTCATTGCAATGGATTTCACCCCATCTGGCTTGATCGCTCTCTTGAGCAGCCTGTCGAGAGCAACTGCACACAGCACGAACTTCCTGGCACCAGCGATGACCCCCAGGGGTCTCCGAAAGTATTTCACTCGAGATCTCAACAGCGCAAGCCGAAAATGAACCCGCTACCTTCAGAGTGTTAGGCTGACAGTATAATCACTTCACCACGAATAGTTACTAACTCATAATTCTCTTAACACATTGATTATTAAGTCATAATTCACTGAAAACATTATCTAGATATCTGATCCTGTTTAAGTTCAAGGGCTTAGAGTATTCTTGTCTTGCTAGATTTTAGTTCAAAATTTAGAATAAAAGAAGTAGACGTGTCCTGTGCTGATCCGTCTGTCTAGTTGCTTCGCTTAAATTCTTACTAATTCGTGTCCAGGTCATGCATTCATCTACACAAGGCGGCTCTGTGCTTAAAGACAAAAGACATGCCATGGGGATTCATAGGAAGGTTAGTTAATGGACGGTGTTTAGTGCAGGAGAGCATGGCATATGATGTCACAACATCAGAGAATGGAGGTGGAGACAGTCACTGTAGCGATCCGCTGGCTGGAGGGCAAACAGCGCATACATATCGTGATTATAACGGACTCACAGAGTGTGCTGAAAAGTGTGAAGACAGGCGTGCTTCCTGTAGAGTAGCACGCTTCAATTCACTAATCAAAGATAGGAATCATATGTTGGATCTTTTCCGAAGCACATGCTGGTGTGGTGGAAAAAGAAGAAGTGCAATTTGATTGGGTCTGCACCGTTGAGTGGGGTATGGGTGCACGATAAGGCAGGCGTGGCCAGGGTCCTTTGGGATCATGAGCCTTGTGTAGAGGTATCTTATAGTTTCCCGTAGTCTACAGAAAATGATGCGGCAGCGAGTCATCGTAGTTTCCGCATTATATGTTGTAATAGTGCGGTGCTCGTAGCTCTTCCAACATCATGTGTCACGGCACCAAATATTACTTAGTCGTCTGTTAGTCTCAACCGCCAAGGCTAGTGGGTAGTAGTAGGGCCTACACAATGCCAGCTTGTACTTGAGTTGTTCTCAGTTCACTGTGATCACATCCGTTTAAAGTCAATAGACAGCCGTGACCTTGTAATCTTTGCAACAAAAAGAATGATTTCACAAAAATTCCGTCGATGAAAGTTTCCGTATAAATTATATTTTATTTTACATCCTAAACTCAACAGCAATAGCATTCCAACTCATTGCCAAATATTTGCTGGTATTACAAGATTTCCATAATACATCGATCATCTGAGAAATAATTCATTATGTTCCCGCCATCAACTTAAACATCAAGTAGTCTACTGGGGCGAAAAGATTTTATGTCTCGATATCAAATATTCTTCTCACCAAGTTCATTTATTTCCTTCTAGTACAAATGCCCTTTCTTTCGCATATCCTTTTTTACAGGACATCGCTGTCAACAATAGCAGTTTATTGGCAAGTTTGCAATTGCTTATTATTAGTAGTTTGCAATTGCTTTCTGAACGACCGGATCCTATACCAACTTGTTTAAACCCAGTGCACCGCTGTTTTCTTCCAAATCGGTCGCCGCTGTGTTTTGAACGCGGGTAAGCGGGCTTACTAATCGCGTCCTTAAGTCCTTTGCCACGGAGACGGCTCTTAGCCATTCGAATACTTAGTGTCTCTTCCATTCCGGATGAAATCCTTATGCTTCCCTTGTCTTAACCTTCTGTTCTTGGTGGAATCCTGACTTTAACTGTTTTTATTGTCATCTCGCTTCATCCTTCCGTCGTTGACAGATGGTCTTTCTACCTAACGATATTGTTTTTCGGTGTGATCTCGTGCCCGGGGTATAGGATTTGTCTTTTGTCAATTTCTAAGTATGCACATAATTGTGCATGTCCCTAATTGTCCTTGTTGTCACTGTCAGGACAATCCTACCTTGTAAATGTCGTCCTCTAGCTTATACTGTTTTACCGTCCGATATTCAGTACTGCGAGGAAAAGTCAGTAACATACATTATCAGACTGAAACTGACACCATTAGAACTGGGACTCTTCGCTGATTGTTGAAGGTGATGAAGTAGCACATATGAGAATGCCCCGAGTGTTACGATGTTGGTTCTTGACACAACTTACCTTAACTCAAATTCTTACCGATTGGATGTCAAACGTGGAATATGTGAACAATTGGTTTTTCTGTGTGTCCATGGTATTCTTTGTATTTTCCTCAGAAACCACATTTCCACAGCCATCAGATGTTTTTCAGCTTATCTGCTCGTTGTCCACGTTTCACATCCATACAAAAGTATAGGCTATATGTAGCACTTTAACACTCTTTTTCTCGTTGTAACTGACATTTGTTTATTGGTCAGCATGTTTTCCATCTTACAAAAGGCTACCCTTGCAATCGCGATTCTTGATCTAATCTCTTCAAAACACCTCCCATCAGATGTTATGACTGTTCCGGGATAGTTGTACCTATTCACTTGTTTCAGAATATTCCCATTTACCTGTATATTACATTGTAGTCTTTCTTTCTTCTTAGAGGCGACCACAATCTCTGTCTTCTTACAATTTAATTCTAACCCTAGTTGTTCACTGTTTACAATAAGTGCCAATCTTTTCGCAGTATTCGTCTTTATTTACTATTCAAAATGTTTCTTGTGTTTACGTAAACAGTAATTAGATCTAGCTAGAGGAAATGACAAGAATGCAGTGGATAGATACTGTTAGACTAACTAACAATAGTAGTAGTAGTAGTAGTAGTAGTAGTAGTAGTAGTAGTAGTAGTAGTAGTAGTAGTAGTAGTAGTAGTAGTAGTAGTAGTAGTAGTAGTAGTAGTAGTAGTAGTAGTAGTAGTAGTAGTAGTAGTAGTAGTAGTAGGCCTCTTTCAGTCCTGTAGGACTATAGAGTTGTGCCGCTGTGGAGGCACCTGACAGCGCCGCTGGTGACTGTATAATCCAACGCGAGAGTGACAATCTCTGTCAGTCTCCGCATCTGTAAGAGTAATACGACGCTGGTCCTGCAGTAAGTGACATCATTTTAAATAACAATAGAGTCGTGGTATTGAAGTGGTTAGACGCTGGCCTGTCCGCTCTGTGGTCAGGGGTTTGAATCATCATCAGGGCGGGTTGCTAACATTGACTTGGGCTCCCAAGTCGACCCAGCCTAAAATATATATCAGGAAATGTTTCGGGAAGTAAAGGCGGCCGGTGTGATACTGATCGCATCACGCACTGAGTGTCGATTGGTCTATAAAAATAAAGGGTGTATTTTTAATGACTGTGCAATGTTTGAAAATATTGCGAGTCCAAGTTTTGTATTTACCCTCTGTAAAGTTCATGCAACATAATAGGTAAATACAAAACTTGGACCGGCAATATTTTCAAACACTGCACAGTCATTAAACATGCACCCTGTATGATTCTCCCATTATATTCCCAATGCACCTTAGTTAGTTGTACATCATTTACAGGACGTCACAGTCAACCCCTGCATTTGGGGGAAGGGGGCTGTTTGTGATTTTTTGGCAAGTTTAAATTCAGTAGTTTGTCATTGCTTTCTGAACGACTGGCACGCATATCATTCTATGAAAAACAACGCATTGCGGTATGCTGTCAAAACGCCCACAGCTGTGTTTCGAATGCGGTATGCGAGATTACGAATTGCGCGTGTAACTCCTTCACCACAGAACCGGTAATGCACCATGAGGCGTGTAAAACAGACCTATACTTTACTTACAACAACATATCCCCTAATATCTCCCTTAACAGCTGCCCTAACATCTCCCCTAACAAAATCTCCTAATATCTCCCCAAACATCTCCCACAGCTACGATCACCACCATCTCAATCACCAGCGTTGCACTCACCAACTTTACTTACAACATCTCCCCTAATATCTCCCTTAACAGCTACCTTAACATCTCCCCTAACAAAATCTCCTAATATCTCCCCAAACATCTCCCACAGCTACAATCACCACCATCTCAATCACCAGCGTTACACTCACCAACTTTATTTACAACATCTCCCGTAATATCTCCCTTAACGGCTGCCCTAACATCTCCCCTAACAAAATATCCTAATATCTCCCCAAATATCTCCCACAGCTACGATCACCACCATCTCAATTACCAGCGTTGCACTCACCAACTAGAACGCAATCGGATTCAGACGCACACAAATAGTACAGAGATTAGAGGGTAAATTAACTTAACTGTTTAAATACAAAGACGCTGCCTCTGGCGATTGTGTGGCCCTTTCTCATTAAGATTGCGCTTGAATCGTTCTTACAGGCCGAATTTCATTTGGGACAATGTCATTTAGAGCAGTGACATTCAGAGGAACTAGATTTTGCCTCTAGTCTATTACCTGTGTGACGGACTGTCTGTCTACCGGCCTGCCCATTTCCCTGTCTATCTATCTATCTATCTATCTATCTATCTATCTATCTATCTATCTATCTATCTATCTATCTATCTATCTATCTATCTATCTATCTATCTATCTATCTATTTATCTATCTATCTATCTATCTATTTATCTATCTACATGTCTATCTATCTACCTGTCTATCTATCTACCTACATATCTACCTACCTACCTACCTACCTACCTATCTATCTATCTATCTATCTATCTATCTACCTACCTACCTACCTACTTACCTACCTACCTAACTTCCTATCTATCTATCTATCTATCTATCTACCTATCTATCTACCTACCTACCTACCTATCTATCTATCTATGTATCTATCTATCTATCTATCTATCTACCTATCTATTCGCAACACGCGAATCCATATGTTTGTGTATCTGTCATATTATCAGTTAAATACCATTTGATTTTATCATGCATAATATAAACTCATGTTCATTACTGTAGTTTGAGTGAGAGAGTCAGTGAGTGTGAATAAGATACAGAACGAGTGAACGTGAGAGTGAATGAGTGAGCGGGAGAGTGAATGAGTGAGCGGGAGAGTGAATGAGTGAACGGGAGAGTGAATGAGCGGGAGAGTGAATGCGTGAGAGTGAATGAATGAGCAGAAGAATGAATGTGTGTGTGTGTGTGAGAGAGAGAGAGAGAGAGAGAGAGAGAGAGAGAGAGAGAGAGAGAGAGAGAGCATCACTATTTTTACGTCACATACATTTTATGTACACATTTTTCTCCATGTTTAACATTTTTATGAGACTGCTCATGACAAGTGTCAGTGTATGTGTGTGAGTAAAGTGTGGGAGTTTGTTCATACTAGTTTCAATACTAACGTGAGACCTTTTGTATGTGTCTAGATGTGAGGAAGTGTGAGTGTATGTGGAGGATGTGTGTGAGTATGGGGATATGTGTGGGTGGGGGTGTGTGGGTGGGGGTATGCGTTTGGATGGGTTGGGGTGTGTGGGTTTTGGTGGGTAGTGGTATTTGTGGGTGTTGGATGGATGTGCGGGGGTGAAAGTAGGGGTGTTGGAATGGGTGTGGGGGATGTGTGTATGGGTGGAGGATATGTGTATGGGACGGATGCAGGAGATGTGTGTTTATGTGGGTGGAGATGTGTGGATGGTTTGAGGAAGTATGTGTGGGAGGCGGGGTTGTGTGGGTAGGGGATTGTGTTGGGTGGATTGGGGATGCAAGGGCGGGTGGGGAGAAGTGTATGGTGTGTGGGTTTGAGATATGTGTGCGGTGTGTTGATGGGGGATGTGTGAATGATGTGTGGGTGGAGGGTATGTTTGTTGTGGTATGGGTGGAGGATAGTGTGTGGTGTGGGGGATGTGCGTGATGGGTGCGGGAAATGTGCGTATGGGTGGGGTATATGTGTGGGTGAGTAGGGGATTGTGGTGGTTGGGGGAAGTATGTGGGGGAGTGTGGGTGGGAGATGTGTGGGTTGGGGTGTGTGAATGGCTTAGGGATGTGTAGGTGGGTAAGGGAGTTGTATGTGTCGGGGTGGGATGTGTGAGTGGGTGAAGGATGTGTGTGGGGGTAGGGGTATTGTGATCGAGAGATGTTTGGTTGGAGGTGGGTGGGTGGGGGTGTGTGGGTGCGTAGTGGAGGATGTATGCGTGAGTGAGTGTGTGTTGGTGGACGGGTAGGGAATGCGTGTGTGGGTGGTGAGAGGTGTGTGGTGTGTTGGTTGGGGATATTGTGTGGGTGAGGTTTGTGTGTGTGGGTGGGTGGGGGATTTTTGTGGTGTGTGAGTGGGGGTATGTGGGGTGGATGGGTAAGGGTATCTGTGTGGGTGTGGGTGGGAATATTGTGTGGTATCTGGGTGGGGGATATGTGTGTGGTGTGTAAGTGGGGATGTGTTGGTGAGGGTATGTGTGTGTGTGGTGCGTGGGTTGGGAATAGTGCGTGGTAGGGGGTGTATGTGATGTGCGGGTGGAGGATTGTGTCGTGGGGGATTAGGTTAAGGCATGTGTGGGTGGGTGGAAGTTGTATGTGTGGGTGGTGGGGTGTGTGTGAGTGGATTGGGGATGTATGGGTGGTTAGGGAGATGTGTGTGTGTGTGGGGGGGGGGGGGTAGGGACATGTCAGTTGGTGGGGATGTGTGCGTATGGTTTTGGGATGTGGATGTGCGATGTGTGGGTTGTGGGGGATTGTGTGCATGGGTGGGGAATATGTTGTCGATGGAGATGTGGCTGGGGGATGGGTGGTTTGAGGTGTGGGTGGGGAGATGATGTGTGGGGTAGGATGTGTATGTGGATGGGCGTGGAATGAGTGGGTTGGTGGGGGAATGTTTGTGGGTGGCGAGTGTATTTTGGTTGGTGGATCAGGTGAGGGCAGTGTGTGTGGGTGGGGGGTGTGCGGGAGGGGGATGGATAGGTTGGTGGGATATATATGTGTCCCTTGGTGTGCGTGTGTGTCGGTAGGTGGGGGTGTGTATGTGTCCCTTGGTTTGCGTGTGTGTGGGTAGGTGGGGGTGTTGTGTGGGTGGGGTGATGTATGGATAGGTGGCAGATGGGCTTCATAACATGGTTATTATCCTTGTTTATGTTTACAACATTCATTTCACAATGTTTATTTTTCTTCCTATGTAAATGTATAATGCTCTTGATGAACGAAAGACGAGTGATTGGAAGGGCCGAATGCAAGCCCAATTTGTGACCCTAATAAAGTTGATTTGATTTGATTTGATTTCTATATATATATATATATATATATATATATATATATATATATATATATATATATATATATATATATATATATCTGTCTATTTATCTATCTATATGTCTGTCTGTCTGCCTGCCTGCCTGCCTGCCTGCCTACCTGCCTGCCTGCCTGCCTGTCTGTCTGTCTGTCTGTCTGTCTGTCTGCCTATATCTCTATACATCTATCCTTATATATACATATATAATTCTTATAATACAATATAATAATACAATTCTGACAATCTGTGACCTCTGAACAAGGTGAGCCCTTCCACACGAAACATTACTTTCTCCACTTTACTAAGCATACTCCTTGAGTCCGTGAAGAAGACAATGTGTGATGCAGTGGTCTCTTCTAACCAACGGAATGCAGCTGTGACTGCTTCCACCTCCATTCTCATTATGGGGGTTGTAGCCTCATATTCCATACTCTCCTTTTTTCAAGAATGGTCCATTAGTCTTGGCAATGAAACCCCAACCACTCAATTTGTTTCTCACCACTGACCCATCAGTATAGATCTCTGTGTCACCTTGATGTATGTTACTCTGGATCAGTTGTTGCACCTCAAACTCGTTGTGGCCCGCTGCCCATTCTTTGCACTCACGACTCTATCTCTGTCTGTCTTTCAATACGTCTGTGTGTGTGTCTATCCATCTGTCCGTCCTTCCATTTGTCAGTCTGTTTATCTGTCTGTCTGTCCATCTGTCTATCTTCCTTTTAAATAAAATCAACAACAAATAATAGACTGCACTTTGTGACCCTGGCGTATTTTACTGCAGATCAATTGGTGCATACAGCAAATGTAGATATGAAATGAATTCAATATATGTCTCATTTCAAAGACTGAAACAGGAGGCAGGAAGCCTGCCTCAGGATAGAACACCACCGGGACGTGGGGTCAACCTCAGATAGATAGAGGGAGCATAGTGCACGGGATCAGGGCAGGATAGATGATAGAAAAGGGGGACTATTAACTAGTCCTCACACGGAGGCGTTGACCAGATAGTTAGCACTACTGGTCACGACAGAATCACGCCTGCGTGATCGCCACAATTAGCACTCAACCAAAGACAGCTAATAGAAGCGTGCTAGCTGACCTAGCACGCAAAGAGCCGAAGGACGCATGAAGGTCCTTCCGCGTGGCGTGTAGCGACGCGAGTGAAGGAAGTCAGACGGGGGACTGACTCTGTAGTGTTCACATCGTGTAGAATAGAAGATAGTTTTCGTATAGCCTAGTAGATAGAGATTAGCTATAGAGGTTAGGAAAACTAGTGATAGAGAATATTGTGACTTTATGTGTGATTAGATAGCGACTGTTTTGCAATTGTAAAGAGCCAACGGCAATAAAATGTACCATTTCATTCCTCGCACACGACTTGCAAGTTTCTTGTATGGTGTGGGAGAAGTAATCCGATGATGCCTGAAACATAAGTTGTTGACAGGCAATAGGATTAAATGTGGTGTCAGAAGTGCGGCTTGAACCTGAGTTCAAGCTGTAACACTTACCCACGGCTCTAGACTAGGTTTACGGATAGGATATTACAAAGATTAAATGTTTAATTTGTGTCAGTGACGATGACGTATGCAGACTAGATCGAGTTGCCAGCAGAATTGTGCCTATCGTGATGAAATAATGTTTATTTGTGCTTATTAGAATGTTATATATTTAAATAATGTGTTTTTCAAAGTTGTAAGTATTCATATTATGTTCTTCTTTCATTTATTTATGTAATTATGTGTTTGTTTTTGAATAATTGTCAAAAATGATTCATGGCGGAGCAATACAGAGGTCAGCGACAGTATTGATTTTTGCAAGCTAAAAATAGCGCTGCGCCTGTGATGTGGCACGATTGACAAACAGTTGGGCCTCGCCACTTGGAATCAGCATTTCAGTGTTTACGAACTGCCAAGCTGCTGCCTGCCTGAATCTTTACGATATATTAACTATTATTTGTTTAATTAAGTTAGAGAATGAATATATTTATTTATTTACACATTATTATATTTATATTTATTTGAAAGAAGTTATTGAATTTTTTTCGTACTTTTTCTATTTGTTTACCGTCACGAGGGCACTACTTTTGGCTATGCAAATTAGATTTGGTCTGCACCTTACTTCCATAGATTAAACTAGGTTAGTAACGAAAGACATATTACTGTAGAACAAAGACAGGACATTGACATTAAATATTAATTAATCGATATTCTGTTTGTTCGTGGGCATGTAATTGTCATTGTTCCAATTTGTCGAAGATTTATTTCTCGTGTACACGTTGTTAATTGTTGCTGCTCTGTTAACCAGGGTGAACAACAGCAGTTTAGAATACGTGAGTGTGTGTCGAGGTGCCAAACAACGGGACTGGTGTTACCGACGTATTGTTCCTTGTTCTCGGGAACATTAAGATGAGTAAAACCTACATATTTGGCATGCTATGTGATTAATAGTGCATCTCTTTTTCAGCTTGTGATGCATTAGCATAGTTTTGTGCTCTGTTTTTTTTTTTTTTTGCAGGACTAAATTTTTCAGGTTACACACAAAGAGTACAATCTGCAGTGCTCATATATTAAGAAACATAACATATCAAAGAAAAATAAGTGAATAGAAAGTTCAGTGTAGGTCAACGCTAGTTATTTACCGAACATCATGGCTACTTTAGCTGATTTCATAAAAGCAGGTAAAGAGTTAGAATACACAGGAAAGGAGCTACAACAATATGCTGATCAAAAATTTAAAGAAGCAAAAGATGCTGAGACAGCCGAACGAGTACGAAAAGAAAATGCAGAGAGAGACGAACGCGCACAAGAAAGACAACATCAATTAGAATTAAAACAGAAGCAGTTAGAGCATGATAAGGACATTAAGCTAAAGCAATTAGATCAGGAAAAGGAATTAAAGCAAAAGCAAATAGATCAGGAAAAGGAATTAAAACAAAAGCAAATAGATCAGGAAAAGGAATTAAAGCAAAAGCAATTAGATCAGGAGAGAGAACTAAAGCAAAAAGAGATAGATGAAATGGCAAGAGTTAAGGAAAAACAAATACAAGTAGAATCAGAGACACAGTTAAAGATGAAAGGTATGGATGTAGACTCACACGCAGAGATCTCTGCTACTAAACTAAGAAGTCAACAAGAAGAAAATAAGTTCAACAAATACAAAAATATTATCAAACCATATTGTAAAGACGATTCAATATCTGCTTGGACAGAAAATGTAGAGTATCAGTTCAAATATCACCAAGTTCCTTTAGATATGTGGGCTATGATTTATATGAAGAACCTGAGTGGTGAGCCCCTTAAAGTGATAGAATCTATACCAACCGATCTTAGATCTGACTACCAATACATCCGTGATAGGATTATGCAACACTTTTTACTTGATGCACCTGGTTATCAGGTTCAGTTCTCAAATTTAAAACCTAAACCTAGTGAGACTTTCATTGACTACGTCTCAAATGTTCAAAGTGTACTAAATAGGTGGCTTAAAGCAGCTAACATGGGAAAAGACTTTGATAGATTGAAAAATTTAATAACTATGGATAAAGTAATATCCACTATACCATCCTCCTTTGCTAAATTTTTGTAGCAGTCAGACATTGAAACCATAGAACAGTTTGAAAAGAAAGGGTCTGCATATTTTTCTTCAAACAGAGATATTTTTAGGACTTCAAATGACTCTGAAATAGTTTCCTTTGTAAAAGATCAACCTAAAAACTATCAGAGTAATAGAAAACCATTTAATAAATTCGATAAGAAAGATAGAAAAATTTCAAAATGTATCCACTGTCAACTTTTACATGACACTTATTCAATGTGTGACAAATCGCCAAGTTATCCGGCACATCTTGAAAATGTTATTAAGAAGCAACAGAACAAAAGATCTGCATACCGGCGTGCCATCAAATGTTTTTTTTGTTCCAGCTATGGCCATTATTCAAATAAGTGCCTGGGCCGCCAACGTATGAAAGCCAACAATGCTATTTTACTTGATACATCTTCTGATAGTGGTAGTGAGACTGAGTGTGAAGTTGAGAATGTATTACCTTTCAAGCAATCTGAAGATGTGTGTTGTGTGAGCGATGTATTAAGCTTTGACAATTGTGTCCAATGTCACCAATTTCATGCAGACGGAAAATTAGAATGTGGGCATTTTGTAACATCCTCCTTAGAGAATGCAAACGCAGCTATAGCCTCCAGAGGCAATCTATTGTTTCACTCTGCGTTGGTCAATGAGAAGCCATGCCGATGTTTGCTAGACAGTGGGAGCTCTATTATTGGTGTGAAAAAGGAACTTGTTAATCCAAAGGATTATACTGGTGACTCTGTAAGATGCCGTACTTTTTCTGGTAATATAGAAACCTATCCTCTGGCAAGAGCCCGTATAAACACCCCGTTCCTTGCGGGTACCTTTACTTGTGCAATACTAGACAACCCTTGTGCTGAGTTAATTCTTGGGTGTCTACCCCAGCTAAAGCACTGTACAGATGAAGAAATATCTGTCTGGGAGGAGAAGAATGGTTTCACTCCAGTAAACAGTGAAGATATCCTCGGACATCACAGTCCTAACAAAGGTACTAGACCTGTAACACTTGAAACTGGTCAATACATAATGGTGCTACTACCAGACAAGCATAATAACAGGTTAACTTCATGGCAAGGGCCTTTCAAAGTGATACAACAACTTTCAGATGTTGACTATGAAATATCAATAAACGACCACTTAAAGATATTCCATGTCAACATGTTGAAACCTTACTATTCACGACAAGAGACAGATGTAGAGACAGACGAACACAGTGCACCCACACCTAGGGATCAGACAACAGACATACACAACGCAACTACACTAGTTAGCGAGACTGGCATATCCGACGAGCATACACTTAGCGAGAATACAGAATACACACTTAGCACCACCACTGTACTGAATCAGGTAGACGACGACGGAATGGAACTACCAGTTCCTACTGTAGACAAGACTGCTACATTAGATAGCATACAGATAGAACAGGGACTAACAGACAGTCAACGACGACAATTAGTAGAATTAGTGACGGAATACAAAGACATATTCTCTGACATTCCAGGTAGGACGGACAGAATCGAACACTCCATTATTCTTTCGGACTCTAAGCCTATTAAATGCAGGCCGTACTCAATCCCACTAAGCTATAGGGAAAATCTAAATAAGGAAATTCTGAGTTTAGAGGCTAGTGGGATCATCCAGAAATCCACTTCTGAGTACTCTTTTCCAATTGTCCTAGTGAAGAAGAAAGATTCCACAATTCGTCTCTGTGTGGACTATCGAAAGCTCAACAACGTAACCAAGATCGACGCAGAGCCAATTCCTTCCTGCGAAGATCTTATTCTTGACATGTCCACCTCCAAAATCTTTTCTAAATTAGATCTCACTAAGGGATATTGGCAAGTCCCTATGCAGTCTCAATCCATCCATCTTACTGCTTTTTCAACACCTTTAGGACTTTACGAGTGGCGTTTTCTTCCTTTCGGACTTCGAAACGCTCCTGCCACTTTCGTACGCTTAACTAGAGATCTACTTCATGGAGTGACGAATACAGTGACCTATATAGATGATATATGTGTCCATACTGATGACTGGACAACACACCTACTGAAACTGAGACATGTCTTTAATAGGTTGCGACTCTTCGGGCTCACTGTCAAACCGAGCAAAGTCGAATTGGGCCTAAAAGAAATTGATTTTTTGGGTCATGTCATTTCTCAAGGTCAACTAAAGACTGACCAGAAAATTATTACCAAAATTATGAATCTGACCATGCCTACCACCAAGAAACAGGTCAGAAGCCTTTTGGAGTTAGTGAATTACTATAGTAAATTTATTCCTAATTTAGCGGAGATTACAAGTGTATTTTCCAATGTTTTAAAAGCTTCTGTACAATTGGATGTCAAAGATGCATTATTAATTTCTGCATTGTCAAAATTGAAAATCTTGTTTAGTAATGTTCCAATCCTCCGCTTGCCTAATCCGAGGCTCGTTTATTATCTTAGGACAGATGCCAGCAGGATCTCCATCGCTGCAGTACTAGGCCAATTTTATGAGGGCATCTTCCATCCGATTTGCTACGTGAGCCGTAAGATCACACCCACCGAGTCCAGATATTCCATATCCGAGTTGGAAGCCTTAAGCGTCATCTATGCGGTGAGAAAGCTGCATCGATTTCTGGCGGGTGTGCACTTCATTGTCCAGACTGACAACTCCCCAATAACGGTCATACAGATTGGTGTACATCGAAATGACCGAATATACAGGTGGTCGCTAATACTACAAAATTACACCTTTAGTATAGAGCATATTAAGGGGAAAGATAACATCTTGGCTGATACCCTTAGTCGACCATCTGATGTAGCAATACCAGAAATTTCCACATAAGAGTGTAGAGTAATAGATGTTAATTTAGTACAGTCAAATATTCTATGTGAAATATGTTAGAAATACATGAATATTATGTGCTGAACTAAGTACCAAAAACATTGACCTGCTATGTGTCCGTAGACATCAAAAGTAAGAACTTTACTCTGGGAACAAATATATCACCTTGTGAACTAGGACAGCTTATTACTTGCTAAGCTCCATATATGTTCCAGTGAATTAGTTGTGGTAAACAGAGAAAAACAGTGTCAGATGATTATATACATACAGACACGAGAACAGTGGTCTACTTTACAAGCGAACTCTACAGGTGCAATACCCATAGAACAAATAGTACTGTGTAATGGATTTCAAATACCCAGAACAATTGTATAGATAGTATGCCAATGAAAACGTGTTTCTGAACATTAATGGCAACGACTAACCTGAGGTATTTAAAGACCATGTATATATAAACTTAATGTGATATGTATCATAATGTTTTAATATAGTGATAAAATATAGATAGATTATGTCATTTTAACTTATATTTAGATTTAGATAATATAATACTTTTTCATTTTAGTTTAGATAGATTATTAATTTGCCCATTTATTTAGCTTTAAAAGTAGATTAGGATAGTAATTTAAACATGACAACTAATTATAAGAAGTTTAGATATGAATAGTATCATTCAGTTTATTATATTTCACTTTGTTTCATTTCATTTGATTTCATTCCATCTTAACGAATCCATTTAACAAACGTTATCATTTAGTAGTATGATTAGGTTACACCATAATAGAATAGAAATATTATACACTTAAAGATACATCATTTACACCATATAGAATAAGAATATCAATCATATAGGTTTTTTCATTTAAAAACATTAGTTAGAATATCACCCATTTTAGGAAGGGACGTAACTTATTACATTTCACATTACCCATTTCACAAAGGGACATAACTCATCTCACATCAATTTCATTTCACATAGGTAAATTATTTCCTTAAATTAGATAAATATTAGGAGTAATGTAAGCTTATTTTAGAATTAATATGACAGATAGATTAAAATAGGCAACGGATTAAATGTATATTTATAGAACTAGTATTAGTATGTCAGTATTTAGAGTAATATTTCAGTAGAATAGAGTGGTTAATAATACCAGGGTACAAACCATCAACCCTTTTTTCTTACATGTAAATATGTTGTAAATACTTGACGTGTGCAACGTTTGATGCACAGTCATTAGGCTCAACTCTGTCAAACTTAGCCAAACTTGTACAGTGTCACTCCAAGGTTTTTAAATAACTATGAGGGTAAAAGATGCGTGACAAAAATGAGAGTGAAAGTTATGTGACAGAAATGAGGATGAAAGATGTGTGCCAATAGTGAGGGTAAAAGAAGTGTGACAGAAATGAGGATGAAAGATGTGTGACAGAAATGAGGGTAAAAGATGTGTGCCAATAGTGAGAGTAAAAGAAGTGTGACATAAGGGAAGGTGAAAGATGTGTGACAGAAGTGTGAGAGTGAGAACAAATGTAAAATATACAAGAGAGAGTGAGAACAGTCAGCGGAGTTTTTCTGCCGCTCAACAGGACTTTTTATTTTTGTTGCCGTCAGGTGTTGGTTTCAATGTTGGAAATGTGTTATAATGAATATATTTTGTGTAGTTTAGTCTAGGATCTTAGTGAAAGTATTTTGAGTCTCATAAGACAGAAACGTAGTCACAGATTTGTATTATACACATGTTTGTGACCACAGTTAAATGAATTATGGCACTTGAAAAACTAACTTACATACACATGATAGTTAGATACACATGTTAGAGGGTAGATTATACGTTTAATTACATCCAAACACGCAAACAACCAGAAAAACAAACATATAAATTGCATACACTTTTATTAGATCAAAGGGAGATAACTCCGGGTCAGGGGACATAATAGACAACGAAACACTAACTTAACAGTGAAATATGACTTTACACGCGGAAGCGAGATAGGTAAAGCCTGTCGCTCACAGCTTGTGTAATGGTTGTTTAATATTATATGGGGGACATGAAGCAATTCATGTGTTGACCTTCAGAAAGTCAACTTTGTATGGGTAGTGAGTTAATTTACTATTTGAGGGCAGGTCTTATAAGACAACGGTCCGGTTCAGACATACCTCTAATTAATATAATATTGCGATTGAGAAGAGGGCTCACGCCAACCAGACAAGTTTGTGGCGATTGCCAGTAGCCAAGTAAAGTGATGCTACATTGTGACATTAGTCAGTAGGTCTATTGAGTAGCCCAAAGCCAGGTTATCTACAGTCTTTGACAAAAATTAGACACACTAATTTTTTAGAAACCTCTTGCGTCACAACCAATGAGTCAAAGTTGATGACGCAACACAGGAGGGGAGGGTGTGTGTCAAAGACTGAAACAGGAGGCAGGAAGCCTGCCTCAGGATAGAACACCACCGGGACGTGGGGTCAACCTCAGATAGATAGAGGGAGCATAGTGCCCGGGATCAGGGCAGGATAGATGATAGAAAAGGGGGACTATTAACTAGTCCTCACACGGAGGCGTTGACCAGATAGTTAGCACTACTGGTCACGACAGAATCACGCCTGCGTGATCGCCACAATTAGCACTCAACCAAAGACAGCTAATAGAAGCGTGCTAACTGACCTAGCACGCAAAGAGCCGAAGGACGCATGAAGGTCCTTCCGCGTGGCGTGTAGCGACGCGAGTGAAGGAAGTCAGACGGGGGACTGACTCTGTAGTGTTCACATCGTGTAGAATAGAAGATAGTTTTCGTATAGTCTAGTAGATAGAGATTAGCTATAGAGGTTAGGAAAACTAGTGATAGAGAATATTGTGACTTTATGTGTGATTAGATAGCGACTGTTTTGCAATTGTAAAGAGCCAACGGCAATAAAATGTACCATTTCATTCCTCGCACACGACTTGCAAGTTTCTTGTATGGTGTGGGAGAAGTAATCCGATGATGCCTGAAACATAAGTTGTTGACAGTGACCCTGGCGTATTTTACTGCAGATCAATTGGTGCATACAGCAAATGTAGATATGAAATGAATTCAATATATGTCTCATTTTCTGGGTGAATATATATTACATACATCGTTTCTCATTCTGTTCATACTGCACTGGACTGATCTGTGTGTGTGGATTAACTTTCCCTATTACCAGTGTTCTTACCATCAGGCGAACCCACTCCAATTCTGAGCTACTTGTAATTTATGTCCCCAAGCCAAGGATGAGAATTCATTTTAGTACATCTGACCAGTGTAGGAGGGTGAACCGGCTATCTCGACATCAGCGCACTGAAAGTCTAATAATGAGCGGTCTTATCCATTTGGCTGATCTATGCTGCATATTTTATTGTGCATGTGTTGCAGCCTATGCCGGGTAACTGGCCACAAGATATCACACAGTTACTACTTTAACCCTCTCTATCACACAGTTATTACTTTAACCCTCTCTACGACACAGTTATTACTTTAACCCTCTCTATCACACAGTTATTACTTTAACCCTCTCTATCACACAGTTAATACTTTAACCCTCTCTATCACAGATTACTTTAATCCTTTCTATCATACACAGATGTTACTTAAACTCTTTCTATCACACACAGTTATTACATTAACCCATTCTATCACAGACAGATGTTACTTTAACCCTTTCTATCACAGACAGATTTTACTTTAACCCTTTCAGGATCCTCGCTGGTGCAACGGAGTTAGTGCACTGAGCTGAGTTTCTCCAGACTCGTGTTTGAGTTAGGAGGAGAACGGAGCACTTGTGGGTTAAACCCGTGTGCCGTGATGTTGATCCATCAACTAAACT
The DNA here is from genome assembly GCA_963921405.1 of Cepaea hortensis. NCBI lineage: Eukaryota > Metazoa > Mollusca > Gastropoda > Stylommatophora > Helicidae > Cepaea > Cepaea hortensis. Next base: position 35,511,571 of record OY992887.1, on the reverse strand, counting down.
AAACTAAACTAACTAAACTCATACTGTTCAAATATAGTGCAATAGGGTTCAAATGAATGTGGAGCATTAGAGATCGCAATGAAAATGAAGCCGGCGATCTCACTGGCGAAGTGGTTAAGCTTCCTGCCCCTCGCTCTGAAGATTGTGATTCGATTTTCGACTCCGCCACGCGGTTTACGAGCACTGTTTTCTCGGAGATTTCTGGGGGAGTTTGAATGAGTTCGAATGAGCTACAAAGTTCATGCTTTGTGTGATACGTTCGGCAAACGATTTGGATCACACCCGGTGCAATGAATTCGATCCTGTCGAGTTTAAATCTGTTTAAACTAATGTGAAGCATTCTTCAAATATGGAGCTTGATGAACCTCACAAACGTGAAGCATTAGTCGTACATACTTCTTCTCTTCTTTTCGTTCATCCGGAGTGTTTTTTCAGATATGATTGCGGTGTGTCTGTTATGCGCCCTTGGGCCGAAACCCGTAGGCCAACACATCGACTTTAGCGTGCTTTTTTGACCAGGTAGCATTCCTGGGAGACTCTCACTTTTGTGGTGCCATCTACAAACATGCTGGTCAAGTTAGAACGGTCGAAGATAACGGTCATCCCTCAAAGGAAGGCAGGGACAGTCCATAGCATTTTCCGCCATCCAAGGTTGCTTCCATAGTTGCAGGGCCGACACATAACGCCCTGGTTCTGGGCTAGCCGAGGGAATCGTCACGTCCTGCTCATGGCTGCTTTAAATCCTCACTTCAATATATTGGTCATTTTGTTTGCCCCGGGCCATTCCCGCACAAACCAGACAGGTTTGCAGACGGTATCCACTCAGCGAGTTTTCGGACATGTGCTTGTCGTTGCGCCCGTCAGAGCTGTTCCAGGCACGACAGACATTCGGAAAACTACCTAGTCAGAGCTGTTCCGAACAAGAGCGGCATTCGGAAACTAGGTAGTCAGAGCTGTTCCTAGCACGAGAGACATTCGGACGAGACGTTTCACTCGGACGTAAATGCGTAGTGTCAATTTTTAGTTTGCCACCCGTAGGACGACACTTCCGGCTTCCGGCGGGCATTTTTTAATGAGGTTAGCCTTCCTCGGGTTTCGAGACTCTTGTTTCGGCTTCCACACAGCAAGCTTTCGCTTCGGGCTGCCACGTAATGGATTCGCAAGACAGGCGTTCCATTTCGTGTCAACGAGACAATTTTCCACCTTTGACTACACTCACTCCATGAGTGTGGTTACAGACTATCGGACGACTGAGAGACGTGCGACCGAGGTGTTTTTCCACCTTTTTTACTCACTCACGAGGTAGGCTACATGTGCTGCCGGCTCAGCACCTTACCTCCGTGCGTCTGTGGGCGAGTACGGTCAGGCCCTTTCATCCGGGGATACCTCATATCCCCCAGCTAAGAGCCATCGAACGAATCTGCGCTGACACATGTAGCGTTGTCAGCACATCATCACAATTTTGATGTAGGTTTGTGTCGGCCAGGCTCTCACTTCCGAGAGTTTATGGCTTAGAGACGTTCAGCCATACACCTCGGATGGGAACCTTAGAGGTTATGCCCGGACTGAGATTTAGGGATCGTTTACCTGATTTTGACTGCTATCCTCAGTCTTACCTGCAGAGCAGCAGGTTGTGTCTCTCTTAGTCTGGTCCCTATCCCACGAGCCGTCCGATATGTAGTTTTCACCCATCGGCAAGCACATGGGGTCGATGGGACACGCAAGCTCCCCCACCACGGCAAGGTGGAGACACATCGGGGGAGAGTCGTACATACGATACTTGTATCTTTGTTAGTATCCTCATTTCCCCTACTGGACATCTGAACATAATAACTTATATATGTTGTTATCTGTTTCCTTACAGCAGGTCATTGTAACTGTCCAATATTGGAAATAGGATAATAACAAAGATAGAAGTGAATTACGTTCAACTGTCCAATAGGGAAGATTAGGATATAGCAACAAAGATACAAGTGTATTATGTTCAACTGATATGGGAGATAGTAACAAAGATACATTTTTAAATTGTCCTGCTGATTTTACTTTAGTATGAAGTACAGTGGATGGTGCAACAACGAACGATTATGCAACGAACTAATGCTTCAAAGTATAGTTTTTAATGAATAAACTCAGTATGATCCAGCAAATAAGATGAAACAACGAACTCAGAAGTAACTACCCAATGCCCGTATGCTACCGGGGCTCAGTGAGGAAGCAAAGACAAGTAGCACTGTAGCCCATCATGCATGTTGTAAGCGGATTTACGTGAAACCTGCTATCTCATCTCATCGAACAATGTAGCTGCACAATCCACCCAATCTTGAGCTAGTCTACAAAAAGCTTCGACGGGCTGGTTGCAGGTCTATGCTCCGCTGTTGTGCCTTTTTGACAACGAAGTAGTTGTGTTTTAATATTATTTTATAATATTATGTTCTTTTCTTTAGATCTGTTTGTGTTGTCCCGTCCCTGATGAAGATTTATTTAATCGAAATGTCGTTTGTTTTGTCCTAGAATAATTATTTTTATGTTATTATTTTATTATTATATATTTTTGGATTGTCTATTCTGGGGAGATTTTCTCCCTGTGATTTATGTTCACCTTTATAGAGCCTTTGTAAGGTGTGTACACTGTTTCCGTATTTAGTATGTCTCATATTTTCGCAGGAGCTACACATACCTGGTTATATTTTCTATGCTCCACTGGGAAATGAAAGTGGTGGGGAGAAGATGAGATTGTCCAAACATATGAAAGATGGAAACGGGCCTAAATGACAAAATTATTTCATCCCCCCTCCCCCTCCTAGGTCACCCACCTTGGGTTGTACAAAAACCCTGAATATAGTCGCCAACCCTGCATTCATTCTTCTGTATGTTGTACACACGTTCTTCATCCGATAAACAAGATAAGGGAACACATTTTTTTTCGTTCTTGCAAACTCCATTGTATTTTTTTTTTTTACTTTCCGGGTGGTTTCTTGTCCCGTTCCACTGCTAGTTTTTACATAAGGGGCATCACAAAGTAAACCATCATAGGTTAAATCAATCTCTGCTGTCTCAAGCACGGGACTCCAGAATGCGGACAAGACTGTGTTTAGAATAGGGATTTCCTAGGTCCATTTCTTGATTGTTCCCAATCAAACTACTCACTTCATCTCTTGATTGTCTGTCTGGGCCATTACTATTCATGGTATTGGCATTATTCGGGTGGGACATGAAGTAATCACGGTTTGCCGAGTGAAACCAGCGTATTATGATCTCACAAGGGTACTAGTCTCATACGTTATAGTGTAGTATGCACTTGCATATTGTGCTTGGGACGGTTTGGTTTAGCGTTACGGCATCAGTCTCTATGTTTCTGGGTGTTTTCTCCAAGGACAAAGTGCACAAAACACCACCTTGATTCATCCTCATTATGTGCCTCGCCGGTAAGCATGGGAGGTCATGTTTCGCCATCTTACACGATCACCACAGTCGTAGATAAGCTCCGTGTTATTGACCCCACCATGCTATGTGGTCACAACATCCAGATATTTACTTTTCTGCATTCTTCTTATTTTTTTCCACTCAATCTTGCCAGTTGTCACCAAGTTCTCTAGTTGATTTCTTCTCATAACGTGCCTCAAAAAATTTGCCTCTCCCCAGGATTCTCGAGAAACAAATGAAAATGGTTATGGAAGTAGTACGCTCATGTATGTATGCTCATGTTGCATCCAAGCTTACAAAAACTCGACATCACGGTTTCAACTAATTCAGAATAATTGTCTGATTTAACGTAACCCAGAAAGTTTTGCACAACTAAAAAAATGATGACCAGGCTGTGGACTGTGGATAAGCTATTTTGTTCATCGAATCAATAAAATTTGGATCGTTTAATAACTTTTTAATTTGAGGTTCATCAAAACTTCCAGCTTTAAGTTTGTATGTGCTTAATTCTGGAAACTTTCTGCATAATCTGCATAAGTAATTAAAACAGATACTATCTTTGTTCAGTGCCTTAACAAATTGCTTCATCAAGCAAAACTTTATTGATGTCAATGAACGGAAAGGTCGAGGCATCAAGGTCATAGATAGTGATAATGAAATATATGTATATGAACTTTGTTGTGAATGAGATTAATATTTTATTACATGTATGACCAAATATCATCATTGATGTATAATAAATTATGAAAATAAGGGTCATTTTCTCTTTTGATAATTTTCTTGTTTTATTTAACAACCCTAGATTAAAAATTATTTAGTTCTTAGAGGAGAGGCAAGGAACCACCAAAAGGATATTTTGGGTATTCAGTGAAAAAATGTTCAGTTATTTCCTGGATGTATTCCTTGGTTCTCCGAAACTCTATTTATGGTCTCAAGACTGAGCCAGTAACCGCTAAATTAATTATAACGGGCAGGATCACATTTAGAAAGAGGAACTTAGTATCCTTTCTCTCTGTGGGGTTGTCACAACAACCATTCATCCGACACCATTGCATATCAACACAACACCAGGACCACACAATACAGCTCATCACCTCCAATATTACAAGCTGACATCAATATTACATACACTCTGATGTTATCACACACTGATATCAATATTACACATTGATATCAACATTACACACTGATATCAATATTACACACTGATATCAATATTACACACTGATATCAATGTTACACACTGATATCAATATTACACACTGATATCAATATTACACACTGATATCAATATTACACACTGATATCAACATTACACACTGATATCAATATTACACACTGATATCAATATTACACACTGATATCAATATTTATTAAACACTGATATCAATATTACAAACTGATATTATTACACACTGATATCAATATTTCACACTGATATTATTACACACTGATATCAATATTACACACTGATATTATTACACACTGATATCAATATTACACACTGATATCAATATTACACACTGATATCAATATTACACACTGATATTACTACACACTGATATCAATATTACACACTGATATCAATATTACACACTGATATCAATATTACACACTGATATCAATATAACACACTGATATCAATATTACACACTGATATCAATATTACACACTGACATCAATATTACACACTGATATCAATATTACACACTGATATCAATATTACACACTGATAGCAATATCAATCAATCACTCAGGTGCCGTCTCCACACTGAAGGTTTGCTGCAATGGATCGCCACCACTGTCTGTCTCTCTTCTCGATAGTACATCTGCCAAGCTGCTGTTCATTCATCTCTTGATTTTATGTTCCCAGTTGTATTGTTGTCCGCCTCTTGCTCGCTTGCCTTCATATGCACCTACAGTATGGAAACAGGTCGGCACCGGGTGGTCAATGTGATCAAAATCACACCGGTCGCCTTTACTCTCCAGGACGTTTCCTCGTACTCATTTTAGGATGGTTGAAAAATATATTCCAGCCTGGAAGTGAATCCAAACCTCACGACTATCGGGCCGGCAACTAAGTGTCTAGCTACTCTGTTATCGCAGCTCCGTATCAGATGTACGTACGTCAAGTAACCAAAGACCACTTTTCACGCATTAAGTCATATTGCACATATTGCACCAGTCGGTACTCAGTATCTTACAGGTCATATCAGATGTGGACACTATCTAATCGGTCATATCAGATGTGGTCAGTATCTGACCGGTCATTTCACATGTAGACAGACGCCTTCAGTTTCATGTGTTACTGTCTATATCTTAGACACGGCAGACAAGAAGCGAAGACAGAAATATGGACAGATGGACAGGCAGATATACAGACACACATAGAGACAGACACGCAGATAGACTGACAGACAGACTGACAGATAGTCCTGAGTGCGGAATCACATACTAAGATTTGCGTTGGCTCAGTGTTTCCATTTTCATATGTGGGCTATCTGGCCATCCCAACAATCCATTGATCTGTTGAAGAGCCCGAGGAAATAGCTAATATCACGAACTTCTGTTTTTCTCTGATTAACTGTGTTAGCCGCACAGCTCAGTTCTGCTTCTGTTGCCTGCTGCTGCTGCTTCTTCTTCTAACGATGTTAATGATGATGATGATTTTTAGTAATAGTAGTAGTAGTAGTAGTAGTAGTAGTAGTAGTAGTAGTAGTAGTAGTAGTAGTAGTAGTAGTAGTAGTAGTAGTAGTAGTAGTAGTAGTAGTAGTAGTAGTAGTAGTAGCAGCAGCAGTAGCAGCAGCAGTTGTAGCATCAGTAGTAGTATTAGTAGTAGTAGAAGCAGCAGCAGCAGCCGTAGTAGTAGTAGTAGTAGTAGTAGTAGTAGTAGTAGTAGTAGTAGTAGTAGTAGTAGTAGTAGTAGTAGTAGTAGTAGTAGTAGTAGTAGTAGTAGTAGTAGAAGTAGTAGTAGTAGTGATAGTGGCGGTTGTGGTGGTGGATTAAGGGAAGTAGTAATGCTAGTAGTGGTAGTGGGTAGCAGGTAGTAATAGTGCTTTTGTTGTTGTTGTTGTTGTTGCTTCTACTGCTGCTACTGCTGTTGCTGTTATCGTCCTGAACAACAATTTTGATTGTCTGGTGTCCTGTCAATAGGCAAGGCAAAAGAAATTCAAAATCTCTTTCTGAACCCACAAAAAAATATAATGTCCAGCGACAAACCTACATAACAACAAGAAATCAAAGAAACAGTGAAGAACTTGACAATTGCATACACTTTGAATATCTTGGCTGTGTAAAAAAAAAAAAGTCGCTTAAAGTCGAATTTTTTTTTTTTAAAGCGACTGGCCAAATGTCGTTAAATGCAGGCTGACTATAGCAATGCAGAGATTAAACAGTATTATGGCACCTTGGCACTGTCGGTTGTATTGGTTGGGTCAACCCCAAAGAGATAGAGGACACACAAGTTTCTCGTTCCTAATGTGATCCTGTCCGTTTAATTATGTTAACCTTTAATGGCTTGAGGCCATAAATAGTCTCAGAAAACCAAGAAATACCTCTAGGAAAACAATTAAAGGTTTTTCCCTTAATACCCAAAATATCCTTTAGGTGGTTCCTTGCCTCTCCTCTCTCAGTTAACCTAATTTTATCTAGGGTTGTTTTAATTAAAGTAATTGACAATGACAAGTAAAATATACACTCACGAGAGGCAATTACCTCCTTTTTTCTCTAATTTTCTAAAATTTTCTAAAATAAAATCTAAAATTTTCTCGAATGTAAGACGGGCCTGCGCGCCCAATTTGTGACCCTAATAAAGTTGATTTGATTTGATTTGATTTTGATTTCTATTTATTGACTATACAGTTAGTAATGAACAGTAAAGTTTTAAAACAATATTCAATTCAATACATCTTCATGAAAAATAGAAGTTCATTTACATCAAGATCTCTACACTTAATTAGAAAACTCCATCAATGAAACTCCCCTCCCCATATATGACCAATACTACAGGCTATTGTCCAATTTCTTAGGTAATTTTCCTGCAGATCCTCTGTGGTAGCAAATCTGAAGCAGGAAAATTGGTCTGCACTCCCTTGTATTGACTTGTGGGTTATGGATTCTCGGTCAAAGCAGTCACTGTTATATATGTTAAGCTGCAGTGTGTTGTTCTTTCCAGGTTGGTAGAATAGTTTAGCTGGCTCTGGGGTTTTCCATTTGTTAGGCAAATTATGCTAAAGAAAATTTACTTCTTCTCTAAGGGAAATGGAACTTTTGCAGGTGGATAGGTTTCTGCCCCACTCTCTCACGGAACTTCATTTAGCAAAGTTGCTTCTATCACAAAAGTCACGTGCATCTAGATGGGTCTAGCCACTACCATAAATTTCAGCAATAAACAATCATCTAATCACATCCTCAATATAACATTAGAAATGAAATGCTGCAGATTCCTAAGAACACAACAAGTGAAATCAATAAAAGGAATCTTGTTCCTAGAGAAAAATAAACATAGGAGACAGATGGTCTTGGTGTTCTCAATTAGTTATCACCAACAGAATTGATTGCTCTCCATCCAATCTTCCAGTATAAGGTGTTCAAGGTTTAGACTAGCAGATGTGCAGTTTCATCTTCTCCTATGCCTGTCATCATGGTCTCCAGGTTGAGTAATACCTTGATTGATTAGGAATTTGACAACTATGTTCACCATCCTCTTCTGTGCCTAGTTATTTTCTCTACATTCTCTTCCATTAAAGGAAAAGAGTCTCATACATTACGGGGTTTTAAAAATCATTCCCCAATGCACTGAGTATTTGCTTATAAACAATATAAGTACATCATGGTATCAATTCTTGGATAGTATTGAGGTGCATTCTTCTTAATTAAATGCTACATGGATGTAAGATGACTTTACCTCATTCATCATCATCATCATCATCATTGTTATTACAATCATCATCATTATTCTCATCATTATCATCATATCATCATCATCATTATCATTACAATCATCATCATCATCATTGTTATTACAATCATCATCCTCATTATCATTACAATCATCAGGACACTAGACCATATGTTGTAACATGAGTGACATGAAATAGAAATTGGGTCTTGCTTAGGACACAAAACAGATGATGGTAACATGAGTGATATATAATACAAAGTGGTGTCAAGCGTCGGAGTGCACTAAATTATTAATTAGTGTATGGGTTATGCTGAACATGTTCTCTTCTGATAGACAGGACATTACACATCTATCAATGTTGTCGTCTATCATGAGATTGATTGCTAGCTTATACTCCTTCTTAGCATGTCACTTCTCTTCACTCATTCACACTGATTCATAAGAAATCATCCTCATACTTGCATGTAAGATAAGTAATTATACTTATGTGATTTCCCAATGATAACTTTAAATGTTTAACACCATTGACATCACAATGAGATCGCAATCATTCCACAATCATTCATCAGTCACAATCATATCTGTATGGATGACAATTAAGCATATGTATGTGCTTTACAAAGGATACATTCACAGATTCAACAACAATAACATTACAATGGAATCTCAATCCTTCCACCATAATTCATCAGAAATTATAATATTTTCCTGGATGATAATTAGGCATACTCATGTGGTTCACAAATGATACATTCACATCTGTTTAACAATAATGAAATCACACATAAATCACCACAGGCACGCTCTCATCATTTACATAGATTTATGTGATGTACCCAATCCACATTCATTCATTATGAACCCCAACCATTCTTGCATGGCGGTTGATTAAGCATTATTATGTGGCTCACAAATATTAATTCCACGTGTTCATCATGATCTCGATAGAAATCTATTTGGCTCCCGTGTGCTCATGGAAAAAAACACTACTTGACTTCTCATGTGCTCATGTAAGAAAATCTACTTGACTATTACACATTACACTAATTTGTCTTACCAGTGATTGCACATTTAAAATAGTTTTCTTGCCACTGCACTAAGTATTCTTATTCTTCTAAATATTAAGCTACTCACCAACTTCTAAATCACTGCTGAATGAGCTTAACTACTTAAGAAATAAAATGTTAAACCTAGGTCTAATGCTTAAACATTAAATTAAGTTGTTTAACTGGGGAAAAAGAACACTCTCTGTGGTTTATCCTAATGTACAGTTTATCCATGACTATGATAACTGAATATAATATTTAGTTTCTACTAAATTAATTTCTTAAGGACTAATCACGTAATTTACAACACATTGACTCACCGACTTCTTATTGAAAAGAGATCACTGACTAGCGAAATATAAAATATATTATTATGTTAATCTTCATTCTTTTTTAATGGCTCCGACACCACATGTCAACACCAAGATGTCAAGTCCAAGATTTGGTTGGGTATCCAAATACACTGGCTGCTGGTTTGTTGGTTCTTCTTTTCTCTCTCGACTTGATTTTCTATCTTGCGTTAGCAGAGATATTCGAGGCTACCATTTTTAGCAGGCACGGTCGGCCTTCTTCTGGTGACGACGAGTTTGTGGTACGGACAATGAGGCTGTGAACAGGTCGTTGCTATTTTTATATTAGCTTTTCCCGTCCAAGTTTATTAGAAAGAGTTTATATTATCACGTCGAAAATGAGTCTGGTATTGTAAAATTAGGATTTTAGAAGTGGGGAACAAACCAGCAATGTTGCGGTGCTAATCTTGAATGGTATTGCGGGGAATATTCACAGAGACGTTGACGGCTTGAAAAAAGATATACCACAGCCACCTTACCGTCTTTACAGACGAAAGTTTGTTACACTGTGCTTCAAAAAGGTACAATAGCTACACCCCATGGTGGTAGCGAATGTGACTGATCAGATCAATTCGCCCTGTAAATGTTCGTTTTAGTGCCTGGTGCATTGGTTTTACAGTCAGCGATTCAGATTTTTAACCACAAGCATCCATTGAAGCAAACAGGCTGAGACGGATCAACACCCAATTGGATGAGGGGATGGCCAGCTTGAGGTAGGCAGTAATCTATGGTACAACACCAGCAAACAAGTTAAAGTTACACTGTTGAGAACATGCATCTTTCGCCGTATCAACATGTGGATGTGAGTCAGGGACTATTTCGCAATCATTCATTATGAAAATTTGCGATTTCGAGGTCAAATGTTACAGAAACATTCTTACACTAATAGAATATCGTTAACCAAAAAGAAGCAAAGTACTGACATTCTACAACATATCGAGAAACCCGAGTTCGTAAACAGTATTATGTCTCGGAAGCTAAATTAATTTGGCCATATGAAACGTCACAGTGGCTTGCAAAGAACAGTGACGGAAGGCGTGGATCCTATAGGGTGAACAATGTGTACATTGACCTAGAACTGCAGAACCTTGGGCATGATTGTGCATGAAGCGGTAGACCTAGCAGAAGGTCCAGAGCCTTTTTGTCGGGCCGTAATGAGCGCGACGTTGTGCTAATGTCCTGCTACATTATGCTTTGTTCCGACATGTGTATACATACGAATCAAAACATTGTAACAGTGTTGAGTATGAATGATAGGTGTATGCAAAAATGTACTGTTGCGTGGAAATGATTATTAGTATTATTACTGTTGTGAATGAAAAATGTACCATGGCAGAGATGAAGTAACAGTGTCTAAGATATGGACGGGGAACTACCAGCGCGAGGGATGTATACGGCCCGCGAAATCATTTGGTCTGACCACACCCCCCCCCCCCCCCGCACTTTGGAAGGACAAACGCCTTCCACATCTCTTTAGTATGCTGGTGATTGTACGAAATTAATGTAGACATTTAATGAAAGATCCAAAGACGTGAAAAGTAACAAAGTGGGATAGAGTATTTTAGCTACACTATTCGTTATGAAACCAGCTGATGTGCGTGATAACCTACAATACGAAATCATTTAGTTGCAAAGCGAGGATTAGCTGAAAGCTAGGCACAGCAACCTTGCACTACTTGAGTGCTATAAACGTTACATAAACAATTTTTTTCACTTTGAGAAGACATGCAATGAAATATTCATCTGTGTCCGGAATAACTCACTGCTGCGAACAGTTCTATTTTGGAACTTACCACCGTAAAGAGTCGACTGCGCTCAACAGTGACCGACACAAACCTGTAAAGACAGTAGCAAGTAGCAACATCATCAGTACCAGTTAGCATAGCGCCCCTCACCAAAGAGGAGCATTTCCAGTCATCACATTAGGGATGAATTAATTAAATGTCTGACCAAATATAGAAGGCTAGTTTTTAAGCTGATATTGTCGTGTTCGATACGAATGGTTTTATAAATATACAAATAGCCCTATGCATAAATAATGTTCGACGTCGCTGGTCTAAGATTTTTTTTTTAAACTTCCAAGGGGGAATTCTAGAAGTTGCCGTGGATGAGCAGAGCCTAACTGAGGTCGAGGTTCTATTGGCCCCTTGTCGTCTTGACAGGCGATAGAATGTTACACTGGTCTTCAAAAACAACTAATAACCTCTCCATAGCATAAAGCCTGGGCCGAATTGTCGGGACCATGTGTTGTCCATGCAACATGAGTCCTCTCTCGTCCTGCCTAGTTTACTCCAGAGGAAAGGCACCACCAATACATCTGGACCAAGGCCAGCAGAAAAAGCTGCCGGATCACAAAACAATGCTCTAACTGTTCTCCTGATGGAGTTTTAATCCTAGACCAACAGCCAGCCAAGGCTTGACATTTAGTCTTTAGGCTGCATTTCCTTGTACCATGATAAGATTCGTACACTCCCAGTTGCGCTCCTCCGCCCGAAGCGGTACACAATGTGGGGTGTCGGGTTTGGTAAGCGTCGCCAAACATTCGGCGCTAACAGAAAGCAGGTAGTACCGTCCACTGTCATACTGCATGCAGCTCGGTCATATCTAAGACCTGACTAACTTAATGGTTCTAGGTAGATATCTGGATATTAGACTATGGCTGCATTTAATCCCAACCTCACCTTGTATGCGTGTCAGGGATTCTTGGGGCACTATTACACGCTGCACAGCCCTGCCATC
>OY992887.1:35446610-35494110 GCA_963921405.1 Cepaea hortensis | reverse complement strand
CCTGTAGTCCACAGCAACAGTTGCATCATATATGTATAAATTTACCGTAATTAAATAAACTAGTAGCATATATCTTGAAAACTAGAGCCAATCAACATGTTTTAATGTCAGTTTCGTTTTCAGCACACCAAACTTAATTACGATCAGATATTTTCATATCCGGTACATTCTGGTTGTTGACTAGTGTTATAAATAAATGTTGGTGATTCGTATATCACAGGTTCAGTGCAGCCAAGTATCCGATTGCTGATTAAATCTAATCCTGATGAGTAATTGTTGTTGTTGTTGCTGTTTTAGGTTACTGAGATGAATAGGTTATCGTTTGTCCCTGGAGATTTTATTCTCAACTAATGATGACAATAAGGGGAGAGAAAGAGAGAGAGAGAGAGAGAGAGAGAGAGAGAGAGAGAGAGAGAGCTAGGTAGAGAAAGAGAGCGCGCTGGAAAGAAAGAGAGCGCGCTGAAGAGAGAGAGAGACAGAGAGAGAGAGAGAGAGAGAGAGAGAGAGAGAGAGAGAGAGAGAGAGTGAAGGAAGGGAGAGGGGGGAAATGGAGGAAGTGGAATATATATACGCGAGGAAGTCAATAAGTAAGTCACAAATGGGTGTAGAAAAATAACTAAATATGATAATAACTTGAAACCAGTTTAGTTTTATACATACATTGTTCCTTTAATTCTCAACATAATTTCCACCAACATTGATGCACTTATCCCATCGTTTTATCAGTCCTCCAAAACCGGCTGCATAAATCTGCGTGCCCTGTTTTCATTAACCTGCCACACCACAGAACTGTGTGACTTACTTATTGACTCTCTTGACTCGCGCTCGTAACTGTTTGTACCCAACTATGCCCCGCTTTACGGGGGAAATCGCTAGAGGCTAAGTCCACTGAAAACCTATCTTGGCGGGAGACATTTCGCGAATGACATCGAAGTTGAATGTGAAGTAAAAACGTGGTTTAGAAAACAGGGCACGCAGTTCTATGCAGCGGTTTGGGAGGACTGATAAAACGATTGGATAAGTGCATCAATGTTGGTGGAAATTATGTTGAGAAATAAAGGGACAATGTATGCATAAGAATAAACTGGTTTCATAGTTGTTATCATAGTTAGTTATTTTTATTCAGCCATTTGTGACTTACTTATTAACTTACCCTCGTGTATATACATATAAATTCCAATCTCTCCCCTTCACTTCCTAGATTCTAGAATATAGGCGAGTATGAGGTAGGCAATGACACAAGTGGGAAGATAACATGAAGAAATGAACGAACATCAGTCTGACAGAATGCGTACAATCATGGCGAGAGGCAGACATTGAAGTTCGACTGTATTGCACTGGGTTTTATCCCATATGGCTTGGTCTCTTTCCTGTGTGTGCATGTGTGTGTATGTATATGTGTGTGTGTGTGTGTCTGTGTGTATGCGTGTGTATGTGTGTATATGTGTGTATGTATGTGTATAAGTGTGTGTTTGTGTGAATGTGTATATGTGTGTGGGTGTGTATGTGTGTACGTGTGTTAACTTGTGTGAATGTTTTTGTATGTGTGCATGTGTGTATTTGTATGTGTGTATGTGACTGTGTGTGTATGTATGTGTGTGTGTGTGTGTATGTGTGTGTATGTTTGTGCATGTGTGTGTACGTGTACATACATGTAGTGCATGCGAGGGAGTGTGTATTTGTGTGTTATTGAGTGTGTGCATAACCGTGAGAATTTGTGCAAATGATGTTTGTGTGTATGTATGTGTGTGTGTTTTTTTTTTTAATGAATGTGCGTATGTACGTGTGTCTGCCTATCTCATTACATAGAAATATGCATTGTTGATGTTTGCAAAATTCATTTGACAATAGTTTTTTTTTTTTTCCTATGTTAACGTAACATAGCACAAGTGATGAACGAAAGATGAGTGATTGGAAGGGCCGAATGTAAGATTAGCCTGCCTGCCCAATTTGTCACCCTACGAAAATAAAGTTCGTTTGATCATTCATTCGTTCGTTCGTTCATTCGTGTTCGTTCGCTCCTCAGAGCGGCCTGCTAAAGGCGTTGCACAGAACTCAAACTGTGTTGCTCCATCAATGACCCACTGGAATTACACCCGTGAACCCAATGACGAAGTCCGTAAACGAACTCACACCCTTCGGGACGCGAGGAAGACGACTTGACCACTGGTACCCGTGTTCAGTGTGAATGGTAAGTTGTTGAGACAATGTAATGTTGTTGTTGTTGTTATTGTTTATATTTTTTTGCGCTCTTCGCTTTGAATTCGAGCATAGTGCTTACACGCCACTTCTAGTAGCACTGAACTAAATTTTGCGTGTGGATTAACTTTCCCTATTGTATTACTAACTAACGACGACTGCCTGAAACAGGCTAACGAAACTAGAACATTATATACAACAATAAGACAGAGACAAACAGCTTTCCTCGGTCATGTGATGAGAAGAGAGGCATTGGAGAACATCGTAACAACTGGAAAGATCGAGGGGAAGAGAGGCAGAGGCAGACCAAGAGAAGTGATGCTGGATGGATTGAGACGGTGGCATGGAGGAATATCAGCAGCAGAGTTGATCCAGAAAACCAAAGACCGAGATCTATGGAGAGCCATGAACGCCTACGCCAGCCGGCACGGCACTTGATGATGATGATGATTGTATTACTAGTGATACTCGCGATTAGGCGAGCCCACTCTGACTTTTGAAGTACTTGTAATTTACATCCCCCAATTCAAAGGACGAGAAGTCAACATTTTCGTCCAACTGACCGGTGTAGGTGTTGAACCCCCTATTTCAATATCAGAACGCCGTATGTTTAAGAACAAGCGTTCTTATCCATTCGGCCACGCTAACCTCCGTACTGTTGTACATTACCTGTTATTATTACTGTTATGAATGAAATAATGTACGGCTTCAGAGAGGAGGGGAAAGTGTATAGACTTAAAGGGAACTTCCAAGGAGATTCAAGAAGTGGCTGTGGATGAGAAGAGACCGTTTGGTTGTATGAGGAGTTCTGGGTGTCTGACTATTTGCCAGAATGTATTTAACCAACAAGAAGCGCGAGAAATGTTAGTTAGTCAATAGTTGTAATGTGGACTATTAACAGGCAGAATAATCCATGGCTGTCTTAAACAGTATTGCAGTCAACCTTCATTGTGGAGACGGCACCTGATTGATTTATTGTCATAAACAGTTTTCTTCAATGTTCTGATATCCAAAATGCCAGTATTTTGTTTTCTTCTTCTCATCTCATCTCATCATGTTCCTATTGTACCTTGCGGTGTCGAGGTGAAGTATAAACAGCGGGAGAGTGCCCGATTATGGGCTTCATATATCGATATTCCCATGGACTCTGCTATTTCCTCCGTCCATCGTTTACGTGGTTGGCCTCTTCCTCTATTTCCATCTGGTCTGTACATCATTGCTTGTTTTGGTTTACTGTTGGTTGGTAACCTTGCATGGCCAAACCATTTGACTTGCTCCTTCTAATAAAATCTAGCGCAGCTATAACCCCTACTTTAGTCCTGATTTCTCCATTTCTGATCTTATCTCTTCTTGATACATTGACTATTCTTCTCAGGAATCTCATTTATGTTGTGATTTTGTTTTTGTTTTTTTTTTTTTCTCTTTTTCTTCTTGATCTGCGATATGTTAAGACTTTTTCCGTAATATTTAAGTTTACAAGTCTCTTTTTTTTCTTCTTTAATTGAATCAATTATTCACATTCGTATGTTGGCACATGAAAGACACAAAAAGTTGACTTTGTGTTGATGCTGTGTCATAGGCGTTTCACCTATCTACCCTCCATTTTTTTTTCTTATAAGGGATATAATTCACAAATATGTTATAGAAAATAAATTATGTTGTAATTATCGCCCTTGAAAATATTCATTGTTTCTTTACATTTTGTAATTATTTCATTCATTCGACAATATTCATTACATCAATACTTTCTTTCTTGACTTGGGGGCGTAAATTACAAGTACCTCTGAAGTTGGAGCAGGTTCGCCTGATGGCGAGGACACTTGTAATAGAGAAAGTTAATCCACACGAGAAAATTAGTCTAGTGTACTAGAAGTGGATAGTGGGGTAGGGGTGTCCCCTATTAAAGGAGATGTAAGACGCCTCATTTCCTCCGTTAGTCTACGGGACACCCTTTCCCAAGGCGGAGTACTCATTTAGACCCCACCCCCAATCAGGGTTACGTGTAGCCATGGAAGCAGGTGGTGGATGGAGTGTGAGAGCAGCCGACAGATTGTTGTTGGTTATGGCCTTGCACTCTGCGGCGATAGGCAGATGATCTCATCAGTAGAGACAATGGCTATGGCCACCGAGTAGTACAGTCACTGCCCAGAAGGAAAGCAATAGCAAACTACCTTCTGAAAAAATTGCCAAGAAACCATAACAACCATGAAAGAAAACATAATAAGAAAGAGATCTGGTGGCGAGACCCCCAGGCCAGGCAGATCAGATAACACTGGGGAAGAGTGTGACACAGTGACCAGTACTAGTACTCGTGATGACGGAGTTAACCCCGACTGTGTTACCAAGGAAATCCCCTGTGGCAGACTAAAATGGAGAACGAGAATAGGAACGTGGAATGTGAGAAGTCAGTATGAGGGAAAGCTAAAAGTAGTATGTGATGAGATTTAGAGGTTAAATATTCAAATTTTAGGAATTAGTGAACATCGATAGAGAGGCAAGGGACATTTTACAAATGAAAATGGAAGTCTTTTCATATATTCTCGTAGAGACGTCGGAGGCCAGAGCGGAGTGGCATTTTATTTAGATAAAAAAAACTGCAAAAGCTTTACTGGGATATAACCCTGTTAGTGATATAATCCTCACCATCAGGCTTAAAGGACGAGAATACAAATGTATCACGCATTATGTAAAAAGATATGGAAATATGCAGGCTTGGCCATGGAAATGGTATTCCAGTGGGATATAAGAAAATGGAAGAAGAGATTAACGTGTTTCAAGCTGGATTTAGACAAGGAAGAGGAACAAGAGATTACATACTCAACATGCGTTTAATAATAAAGAAGTGCAGAGAATTTAATGTAAACCTATTCTCATGTTTTGTAGATTATTCAAAGGCATTTGACTGTGTACAACATCAGAAACTTTGGGAAATCATGAGGAATATGGGCTTTCCATCAAAAGTAGCACAACTCATAAAAATGCTCTATCTAGAACAACAAGCAGCGGTTAGAACAGATGGCGAGACATCAGACTGGTTTGAAATCAAGCAAGGAGTCCGTCAGGGCTGTGTGCTGTCATTCTATTTGTTTAACTTGTACGCTAAAAATATAATGAGAAATGTCAGAAATTATATAACCAGGGTCATGAAATACAAGAGATTCGATATGCTGATGATACAGTATTACTATCCACATCACAGAATGGTATAGAAAACTTAATAACCTCAACCCAAAGAAATTGGGAAAATCGCAACTTATATCTTAACATAGCAAAAACTAACATAATGCATACAGATAAAACTACTATCAATCAATCAATCATGTGCCATGCCGGAAAGCGTGGTCCGTCATGACTCGCCATTTCACTCGATCACCAGAGTCGTGGTTCAGCTCAGTGTTCCTGTCTCGTCCATGTCATGTGGCCAAGCCATCCAGGTATTTTCCTCTCGGTCTTCCTCTTGGTCTGTTCCCTTCGATCTTGCCAGTTGTCACTAAGTTCTCCAATCCATTTCTTCTCATAACATGTCCAAAAAATGTTGACTGTCTACGTCTAATTTCTCTAATCAATTTACGATTTTCACTTGTCTCCTGTAGTACTTGGTCATTGGTCTTTCTTTCTGTCCATGGTATTCTTTGCATTTTCCTCAGAAACCACATTTCTGCAGCCATCAGATGTTTCTTTTTTTTTCAGCTTGACTGCTCATTGTCCAAGTTTCACATCCATACAAAAGAACAGGCTCTATGTATCCCCTCAACACTCTTTTTCTCGTTTCAATTGACATGGCGATTCTTGTTCTAATCTCTTCGAGGCATCTCCCATCAGATGTTATGATTGTTCCGAGATAATTGTACCGATTCACTTGTTGAAGAATATTCTCATTTACTTGTATAATACATTGTGGTATTTCGTTCTTTCTAGTGACGACCATAACCTGTGTCTTTTTACAATTTAATTCTAACCCCAGTTGCTCACTGTGTACAACAACCGCATCTACTAATTGTTTCAGATCCTGCTCATTGTCTGCAATCAATACTGTATCATCTGCATATCTAATGTTATTGATGTTTCGTCCTCCAATACTGATTCCATTTATATCTTTTACATTTCTGAAAATATTTTCACTGTATAGGAAACACAGATCTGGAGACATTACACATCCCTGTCTAACACCTCTCTTAATAGGCTGATATTGTCCCACTTCATTATCAATCCTTATGGCAGCTTGTTGTTTCCAATATATGTTTTTTATAAGTCTAATGCCTTTCCCATCAATATGTAGATCTGCAAGCATATCCACCATGTTGACATTGAGAATAAAATATATGTTAATGAGGAAAGATTGAAGGTGGTGGAAAATTTTTGAATATCTCGGGTCATTGATTACCAACAACGGTGACACAATGAAAGAAATTAAACGACGACTATCAATTGATCTTCAAAGACTAAAACAACTGAATAAATTATGGAGTGGGACAGATAGAACTACAAATATTAGATTTTTAAGAGCATGCAACTTTCCCATTGGAACATATGATTGTGAGACCTGAACACTTACTAAACAAGCTAACCAGCGCATAAATGCTTTTGAATATACATGTTATAGATGGATTCTAAGAATATCTTGGGTAAAGAAAAAAACAAATGCATCAATACTTCAAGAGCTGAATATTTCAGAGGATTGGCAAGTAAAGACGATACAACAAAGAAAATTGATATATTTTGGTAACTTGAAACGTCATGAAAATGTGGAGAGAATAATGGAGAGGTATATGCCTGGGAAGAGAGGAAGAGGAAGGTCATAGAGAAGATGGGTGCAAGTTGTGGCGGATGATCTCCAGATGGGTGTATCGGACATGGAACATCTTGCTTGTGATCGGGAAGTTTTCCGGAAGGTTATGGGAGCGAGGTTCTGCAAAGGATATGCTACTGAATAAATGAATGAATGAATGTACTAGAGGTAGTAGCACGTGTATGGACTACCCTTGAGTTCAAGGCAAGCGAAGAAACAACCCCCAAAGAAATATCATTACTAGCTTACAACATACACAGAATTATGTCAACAATTGACAAGAGTTGTACATCTTTTAATATTTCTATGAATGTTGAAATTGGAGAACATCGTGACAACTGGAAAGATCGAGGGAAAGAGAGGCAAAGGCAGACCAAGAGAAATGATGCTGGATGGATTGAGACGGTGGCATGGAGCAGAGTTGATCCAAAACACCAAAAACCGAGATCTGTGGAGAGCCATGAACGCGTACGCCACACGGTAGGGCACTTGATGATGATGATGATGATGATGATGATGATGATGATGATGATGATGATGATGATGATGATGATGATGATGATGATGATGATGATGATGATGATGATGATGATGATGATGATGATGATGATGATGATGATGATGATGATGACGATGATGATGATGATGATGAGCGTTGGGTTCCCATACCTAGAAAACAGCTCTTATTTTCTTGTAAATGTCCTGTGCCCTGATGGCGGGGTAAGGGTTTCATTCCCTGAAGGTTGACTTCTCGTTCAGAAAGTAATGGCAAAGTACTGAATGCCAAATTGCCTAGAAGATCAATATGAAGGTTGGTGGTGATCGCAGAGTCCCGGAAAGGACATGGAACATACATACGAGGGAATGTCATTAAGTAAACGGAATTTTATTATAAATAGTATTTTTTTTTTTTTAAATTCGCATATCCTTTTACAGGACATCGCTGTCAACAGCAGCATCTTTCAGCTGTCTGTTGATTTCTTGGCAAGATTACGCTCAGTAGTTTTCCATTGCTTTCTGAGCGGCCGGCTCAGTTATCCCGCAAGTCACCAGCGGGGGACGAACCGCTCCCAGTTCTCGCCCGCTACGAGACTCTGCGTGCTATACGGGATTACGGAGAAAGTGGTGTAACCCCTCGGCCAGAGAGATTATTAGCAGCGGAAAATCTTATTTCGGAACACAAACTGGCTCTTAAGCAATATTCCACATCGGGGTGTGAGGTTCCAGCAGTGTGCGTATGCGCAATGGCGATTTGGTATGCCCAATATCGACTTGTCTCGTGGTAAAGACGTTACCGACGTGGTTCGTAATTCCGCTTACCTGCTTTCGAAACACAGCTGCGACCGATTAGGCAGCAAACCATGTCGCGCTCGGTTTTAACGTGATGGTATGGAAGCTAGTCGTTCAGAAAGCAATGGCAAGCTACTGAACGTAAATTTGCCAAGACATCAACAACAGCAGTGCTGGTGTTGATAGCAATGTCCCGTAAAAAAGGATATGCAATCGACATGTAAGAACAACGTGGCGTTGTACGTGTTTTACGGCCAGATGGCAAGAAAATTAGTGAAATATGCATTAAAATGATTGTTCATTGTGGAGATTGAGTCGTATGTGAGTGTATGAACGGGTAGAAAGAAGGAAACACCCAATGTCTCTGGTTCAGACAAACAGGAGGAAAGTCGTGGTGACCATTTTTTTTAATATTAAAGGACCAATTCTGGTGCATTTCCAGGAAAGGCGTGAAACTGTTATTTGTGCTCGATAAAATTATATGCTAGTGAATTAATAGGATCTGGCAATACGATCGAAACACCTGGGACGTTTCTCAGCAAGAGTATTTTGCCACATGACAACGCCCACCCTCACACGAAAACGCGCGCCACCACACGATTACGATATCTTTCATGTTATCTCAATTGCTCTTTCTATCTGTCCACGGTGTTCGTACCATTTTTCCTATAAAACCACATCTCCGCAGCTTCCACATAATTCATTACTTGTCTACTAATTGTCTATAACGTGTTTCCGTACATCAGGATTGGCTTAAAATAGCTCATAAGAAATT
This sequence comes from Cepaea hortensis, assembly GCA_963921405.1. NCBI lineage: Eukaryota > Metazoa > Mollusca > Gastropoda > Stylommatophora > Helicidae > Cepaea > Cepaea hortensis. The sequence continues at coordinate 35,485,057 of OY992887.1, read as the reverse complement.
GTTTCCTCACTTCAAAGAACAAAGATAATTTTCAGAGAATATTATTCATCTTGTAAAATTCTGCCTTTTCTGTGGCTAATCTGCATTTAATTTCCTTAATACATCTTAAGTGTGCAGCTATTTAAGTACACAAATACTTAACTACATTGACTTGTTTCAGGATGCGGTGTTGCATTTGCGTGTACACTTTTTCATTGTAATAACCATTACTTCTGTTCTTATGTTATGAGGGCTAAGTCCTTTATTTTGACTTTCTGACTTCCCTTTCTTGAAACTGCGTTTTATTTTCAGCGACTAAAATCATTTCATCGGCATAACGCAGGTTGTTTACATAATTCCCACCAACAGATATTCCTGGCTTGTCTTGTGTGGAACTCATTACTATTTTACTGTACAAATTGAATAGATCATGCGATAGTACACAATTCTGTCTAACACCTTATGTGTTGAAAAGTTTCTAATTGGTTGTCATTTCTTATGGCTCTCTTTGTTGTTATACATGTTCTTTATTATTCTTAGAGCTTTATCATCAGTGTTTCAAAATTTCCAAAATCTATTCATTTCTTCATGTTTCACCCTATCAAAAGCCTTAGTGTAGTCAAAAAAAACACATATATATAAAATCTCTGTTTATTTCAATCATTCTTTCGGCTAATGTTCTCAAGATGTGTGTAACAAAATTAGTGGAATTGCAGTAACGCTGAGGAAATACCAACACTTGAAAACAACACAAAGTAATGCAGCTTTACACAACACAATTACAGAAAGCATAGAACGTCATATATTTTCCGTAACGGTAAAGTCGCATTACTTTATGTTATTTTATATTGTAAAGATATATACGGCGTTGTTTGTTCCTTCAGCTTTCTCAGTCAGCTTTCTACTTTTTCAAAGCATACTTTCCAAAATGAAACAATAAATTATTTTTTTTTTCATAGCCATCTTTAATTGTTGAACACAGCAAAGCAGTTTAACTGAACAATGGCAGACGATATATATGAGTCGTTAATTTGTTTCAGGTGTACAGAGATAGAAACTGTGAAACTTGTAAAAAGCAACAGCTTTCTGTCAAAATATAAATATATTTTAAAATTTTAGCAGCAGTATAGTTTTTAAACAGATAAAAGAAATTGGGAAAAGCTAATCTATTCAAATTTATGGCAGTATAAATAATGTATGCACATTAAAGAGCAACAGACTAAAATATACAAAGTCAGATTTATTAACTGTGTATTTGAAACTTTGGTTTCCTCTTTACATTTTGTTTTGAATAATTTTTCATGGGTAATGTTCGTTGTTGTCATTTTGCCATTATGAACATGTTATTTCAATTACTTCTCTCATTTTCTGTTGCCAGGATTGCTGTCAAATGGACTAGTTTCTTATCAATATTTTGTGATCAGATTGCTTAAATTTTATAATTTTGTCAGGTCAGTCGCATTATTTTCATCATTTGTCAACCTAGCTATTTTGGTGTCTACATGTGTCTATACCCTCTATGAAGTCAGACTGACTATTTCTATCTTCATCATTTGGCCAACCGACTAGACCATTTTGTGATCTGGTTGCTTAAATTTTATAATCGTGTCAGACTGGTCGCATTATTTTCATCTTTTGTCAACCTAGCTGCTTTGGTATTGTAAATGTGTCTACACCAGTGTTTCCCAACCTTTTTTGTGCTACGCCCCACCTAAGCCTCTCTAAAATTCTTATGTCCCTCCCCCCCCCCCCCCAACATATACATTATTTTTAATATTCAAAAATTGAAATGTTCACTAAAGAAACTTGAATGATAGGTTTCAGGAAGAAATCACTAGGAAATTATTGAGCAAACACAGAAAGTAAATTTTCAAAACATATAATGGAGAACTGAAATTCAAGTACAAAATAATTTTAATGAAAGATTTTTCTATATTATTTTAATTATTAGTAATTATTTATTATTTAAATTTAGTGAGATCCTTGCTCTTGATGCTTGCTGCAAAGTGATTTTATGTCAGGTTCCAATTTAGTTAACTTCAGTCTCAAGTCTGCCCGTTTTGTTATATCCAGCCGATTTCTTCCATTTTTGAATTGCCCCCCTTAACAATCGAATTGCCCCCCTGTGGGGCGTGGGCCCCATGTTGGGAAACACTGGTCTACACCATCTATGCTGACTTTAAGTTTACTAAAACAACATCTATGGTGTTGCTACAGTCTTATAACTCTTTTCATTCTATCATCTATTATATTACTAATTCCAAATGGACGACCACTATTCAAATACTGTTTATTGTACCCGTCATCTTCATCCCGTGGTTTTCTTCTGCAGAACTATACTCCTTTAATAGTCTTCCAAAATGTATTCTCTGGTGCTGTCATGTGTAAAGTATATGCGGTGCTGTCGTGTGTAAATTATATGTGGTGCTGTCATGTGTAAATTATATGTGGTGCTGTCATGTGTAAATTATATGCGGTGCTGTCATGAGTAAATTATATGCGGTGCTGTCATGAGTAAATTATATGCGGTGCTATCATATGTAAAGTATATGCGGTGCTGTCATGTGTAAATTCTATGTGGTGCTGTCATGTGTAAATTATATGTGGTGCTGTCATGTGTAAATCATATGTGGTGCTGTCATGTGTAAAGTATATGCGGTGCTATCATGTGTAAAGTATATGCGGTGCTGTCATGTGTAAATTATATGTGGTGCTGTCATGTGTAAATTCTATGTGGTGCTGTCATGTGTAAATTATATGTGGTGCTGTCATGTGTAAATTAAACTTCACATTTTGTTCATATTTGCTTTTAACTGTTGGGGTACTTTACGTTTTCAGTAACAAGCAAAATGCATCGTTTTGACAGTGCTGAAATTGTGTTTGTGCCATATACCGTTGATAGAATCTATACATTTCTTGGTTTTTCTGTATCGCTTTAATCAGGGCTTCTTTTTTTTTATTGTAGGTAGAATGTGGTAGCTGATTATGCTTCATTCCCACAAGATGTCCGACCACTTCATTTCTTGTCTTTGTACAAATTCAATGATGGGTATAGTGCCGATGATGTTTCCAATGCCATCGTGTCTAATTTTAATTTTTCTAGTGAAGCCAATGATTGTTTTACAAGGTTGGGAATTTTATTATGAATATATTACATTCATTTTGCACTTATTGAAAACTGAGGGGTAACCTCTGCAGAGCTAATACTAGAAACAGAATGCAATTAGGAAGCTCAACGAAAGGAAATAACGAAATACACAGATACAAGTGAATGTTTTCAGCAAAATCTTTATCAGTAAACAAATATAAGTTTGTCTGGTTTGTTTGTTTTTTTTAAACAAGAAGGATCTAGAAAAACTTGAGTACTTTAATCCAAATGTATTCATTCAGTAGTATGTCTTTTGCAGAACGTAGCTCCATAACAACATTCCGGAAAACTTTTCGGTCATAAGCAAGATGCTCCGCGTCCGATACACCCATCTGGAGATCATCTGCCACATCCTGCACCCATCTTCTCTTTGGCCTTCCTTATCCTCTCTTCTCGGGCATACGCCCCTCCGTGATTGTTCTCTCCAAACTTTCATGACGTTTCAAGTGACCAAACTATTTCAATTTTCTTTGTTTTATCGTCTTTAGTAGCCACCTTCTTCAGTATTCAGATCTTGTCGTATGGATGCATATGTTCTTTTCTGTATCCAAGATATTCTTAGAACCCGTCTATAACATTTATTTTCAAAAGCCTTTATGCGCTGTTCAGATTGTTTACTAAGTGTCCAGGTCTCACAGGCGTATGTTGCAATGGGTAAGATGCATTTTTTTTCCGCGTTTTCATCCAGTTTCAGAATATTGCGGTCAACATCAGCATCTTTCAGCCGTATGTTGATTCCTAGGCTAGATTACGCTCATCAGCACGCCACGACTTTCTGAGCGACCGGCTCCATACTCTCATAAGTCACTGGCGGGTAAAATGCATGCTTTTAAAAATCTAATTTTTGTAGGTCTATTTGTCCCACACCACAATTCTAACCCAAAACAATACAAAAACAAAGAATCCAGTACTTAGTGTTTGTATTCACCGAATTATGATCTAATTTTTTTTCCCCGCCAAGCAAAGTATCCCTGTTTTTTTTTTTTTTTTAATTATTATTATTAATTGATGAAGAGTTTGGCTGAAAAGTTCACTTTGTCTGTTGGCTGAAAAGTTTGTTTTATCTGTTTCCTTTCATCGAGCTTACTAGTTGCCATTCGTGCTCATTCTTTGAATGAATCACCAAACAACGAGAAGTAGAATCTGTAAGCTTTCCTAGACGCAGTTATGATACCAGCAAACGTGTACCTTAAATGTAACCTTAACATGTGGCCGAGCATGACTGTAATGTTTGTAGTTCTTCGCAATAACATCTACTGCGCTTTGGAGCAAGCATACACGTTTTGACGTAATAACGTCCCTTTACTGATCGTGTATTTTAATGGATTTTATTGTATAGTTAGACAAAAGAAGATGTGGATTATTATTTACAAAATACTTAAAGACAATCAAGAATTTCACACTCATCACACTTCAGCAATAAAAATACGATTACAAAACACTCTTTATACTTCCATGCTATCCATATTAAATTTTGTTAGGTCCAAACTTCAAAATGCAAATTGTGTAAGCAAAATGACAGATAGAATTATACGTCTAGATACATTTAACACAGGATCTCTAAAAAAAGTAACCAAAACTACTTGAAAAGGAAATTGTGTATACAAAAGCACAGGATATGAAGTTGCTTTATATTAAATATATTCTCGGGCATACATGAAACATGTTTGTGGATATAAAACTATACAATACAATGCGGGGAAACAAACATGGCAGTAATCAAAACTGTATGTGGAAAACAAGAAAGAATTTTGATTGTGAACAGAATAAATCATTATGAATGGGGCTGCCAAGCTGAAAAGTTACAGTTCCTGTTTCTGGCTCAGGTGGTTCTGGTTCGATTTCAGCATAGAGCTCGGAATTTTTCAAAGAAGGATTGATTTATTTTTTCTTTTCTCTTGCCTGCTTTGAGTTGAGTTAAGTTAAGAACCGACATAGCTGCACTCAGGACATTCCCATACGTGTTCCGTCCCCTTGTTCAACATCCAGCGAAGAGTCATAGGCCTACTACTAATCGCATAAAGTTTGTTCGTTCGTTCGTTCGTTCCCACCGCTATCTGATTAAACGTTCTCCTGGTCTTCCCTCTCAGTTTTGAGATTCTTACAGATCCCCTGCCGATCCCCCGCAATCTTAATCTTTCCACATATGGGTTCTCAATCTGTTCGTCCGCCTTCTCCATCTGGTCCCACAAGCGCACGACCACCCCCCCCCCCCCTTGTCCATAGGCAAACTACCACCAAGAGATGCATTCCCTGCTAGCCTATCAGCCTGTTCATTCCCCCGTACCCCCGCATGGCCAGGGCAAAATATCCATACAATTCTCACAATCTGTGACCTCTGAAGTGACGAGAGCCATTCCACACGAAACATTCCTTTCTCCACCTTACTAAGCATACTCTTTGAATCCGGAGTGAATACAACGTGTGTTGCAGTGGTCTCCTCTAGCCACCGGAATGCCGCTGTTACTGCCTCCACCTCCACTCTCATGCTGGATGTCGTAGTCTCATATGCCAGGCTCTCCTTTTTCAAGACTCGCCCATTAGCCTGTGCAATAAAGCCCCAGCCACTACGTCTGTTTCTCACCCCTGACCCATCGGTGTAGATGATTATGTCACCTTGATGAGCCTGCTTTGAATTTTGCGTGTAGATTATCTTTCCCTATTATCAGTGTCCCTCGCCATCAGGTGACCCCACTTTTGCTTCACAGGTACTAGTAATTTACTCCCCCAAGTCAAAGACTAGAAGTCAATATTTTAGTTCAACTGACCTGTGTAGGGGTTGAACCCCTTACCTTAGCATCAGCATGTCATATGTTTAAGAAAGAGTGCCCTTATCCATTCGGCCATGCTAACATCGATTGACATATAATTATATCACACATCATCCTTTTCTGTTCGACAATGAAATCAGAGACCTAGTATTCTCAGATAAGGGCACACATCAGGAGCTCATGTGTGCAAGCTGTGTACATTAAACATCCCATATAATTTTGAAACTGCAATGAGCAGGCCGTAAATTTGCAACCGTGGCAAAATAGTTTCGCGCAAAAACCTACCCAGGGGTATGTAGACCTGTTACGTAATATGGAAGTTTAGAGGACGCAAATCTGACATAAATGCATGCAAATCTGACATAAATGCATGCAAATCTGACAAATGCATGCAAATGTGACATAAATGCATGCAAATATGACATAAATGCATGCAAATCTGACATAAATGCATGCAAATCTGACATAAATGCATGCAAATCTGACATAAATGCATGCAAATCTGACATAAATGCATGCAAATCTGACATAAATGCATGCAAATCTGACATAAATGCATGCAAATCTGACATGAATGCATGCAAATCTGACATAAATGCATGCAAATCTGACATAAATGCATGCAAATCTGACATAAATGCATGCAAATCTGACATAAATGCATGCAAATCAGACACACTGACTATTGAGATGCATAAATTGGTGTGTCACAGCATCGGACACACTGACTATTGAGATGCATTAATTGGTGTGTCACAGCATCGGACACACTGACTATTTAGATGCATAAATTGGTGTGTCGCAGCATCAGACACACTGACTATGAGATGCATTAATTGGTGTGTCACAGCATCGGACACACTGACTATTGAGATACATAAATTGGTGTGTCGCTCTATCAAACACACTGACTATTGAGATGCATAAATTGGTGTGTCGCTCTATCAAACACACTGACTATTGAGATGCATAAATTGGTGTGTCGCTCTATCAAACACACTGACTATTGAGATGCATAAATTGGTGTGTCGCTCTATCAGACACTTACTATTGAGATGCATAAATTGGTGTGTCGCTCTATCAAACACACTGACTATTGAGATGCATAAATTGGTGTGTCGCTCTATCAAACACACTGACTATTGAGATGCATAAATTGGTGTGTCGCTCTATCAGACACTTACTATTGAGATGCATAAATTGGTGTGTCGCTCTATCAAACACACTGACTATTGAGATGCATAAATTGGTGTGTCGCTCTATCAGACACTTACTATTGAGATGCATAAATTGGTGTGTCGCTCTATCAAACACACTGACTATTGAGATGCATAAATTGGTGTGTCGCTCTATCAAACACACTGACTATTGAGATGCATAAATTGGTGTGTCGCTCTATCAAACACACTGACTATTGAGATGCATAAATTGGTGTGTCGCTCTATCAAACACACTGACTATTGAGATACATAAATTGGTGTGTCGCTCTATCAAACACACTGACTATTGAGATACATAAATTGGTGTGTCGCTCTATCAAACACACTTACTATTGAGATACATAAATTGGTGTGTCGCTCTATCAGACACTTACTATTGAGATGCATAAATTGGTGTGTCGCTCTATCAAACACACTGACTATTGAGATGCATAAATTGGTGTGTCGCTCTATCAAACACACTGACTATTGAGATGCATAAATTGGTGTGTCGCTCTATCAAACACACTGACTATTGAGATGCATAAATTGGTGTGTCGCTCTATCAAACACACTGACTATTGAGATACATAAATTGGTGTGTCGCTCTATCAAACACACTGACTATTGAGATACATAAATTGGTGTGTCGCTCTATCAAACACACTTACTATTGAGATACATAAATTGGTGTGTCGCTCTATCAGACACTTACTATTGAGATGCATAAATTGGTGTGTCGCTCTATCAAACACACTGACTATTGAGATGCATAAATTGGTGTGTCGCTCTATCAAACACACTGACTATTGAGATGCATAAATTGGTGTGTCGCTCTATCAAACACACTTACTATTGAGATGCATAAATTGGTGTGTCGCCCTATCAGACAAACTTACTATTGAGATGCATAAATTGGTGTGTCGCTCTATCAAACACACTGACTATTGAGATGCATAAATTGGTATGTCGCTCTATCAAACACACTGACTATTGAGATGCATAAATTGGTGTGTCGCCTTCCCCTCGAAAGCAGAATGAAGAAGATGTAGTAGAATCATTATGATTGACAAGCAGAAATTATCTTGCAGAAAACCAGATTTTTAACGAAATAATCAGTTTTGGTTCTGTTATTAAAGATAGGCTCATCACGGAAAGTTGGACAGCATAAAAGTATGTTTGCATTTGTATAATTATGAGTAAGTTTGACTTATATTAAAAAACACAATGTTCTTAAAAAATGCTGTAATTACCCAGTCAATGTTATATAAAGACAAAAATTAATAATAACTATAGCAGCAACCTGCTGTGAGTATACGACAGTTTTATAGGTATGAATACACAGAGGACAAGGTAGCAAATGACAAGAGCAAACATTAAACCCTTCTCTGCCCTCACATAAGCCATTATCAGTATAGCATCCTAACCAATACATCGATGTGCCCACTATGCTGTGTGTATTGAAACAATTATTTGCGTTCTGAACTAATATATGTACTAAATAAATGTTGACTGCACCATATAAATCATATATATAAGCTGAGCAACTGCTGTATGTACTGTAAAAATACCGTAGGCCTTGAAAAACTACTATACGTACTGAGAGAATGCTTCATGGAGCTCATAGTTGCTATCCCTATTGAACAAACGCTATGTATACTGAGCAAATTATATATGAATTGTACAAATGTTATATGTACTGAAAATGTGTTGTATGTATTGAATAAATTATATACATACTGAACAAATATTATGTGAACTCGATATATGTAATATCGTTTGAATAAGTCATATACATATTCATAAATGCTCATGATCACCATACTGGAAAGTAAGCGCCCAACCACTACGCTATCTCGGATCCCAAAGCCATATGTACTGAACACATATTATATGTATTTATAAAATGTGTTATGTATTGAATAAATGATGCACGCACCAAAAGTAATGATTTAAGTACTGAGTAAATGCAAGATGTATATGTACTATATTTGCTGAATAGATCTTTCCTGTTGAATAAAACCATACTATAAATATGAAACACAAGTATGTGTTGATAACAATGATATATAATTTTCATAAATATATATAGTCAGTGAAGGAACCGTTGACATGCTTTGCAGCATATTGGGATTATGGTGCTAGACCCATAATTTTACACAACAATCAATCAGCAATGGGTGGATCATGTGCTCAGTGTCACAGCGACCATCTTTACTTCCCAAGACATGTCCTGGTACCCATTTTAAGCTGGGTCGACCTGATTTTAAACTGGCAGCCCAGGTCAATTTTAAAAATTCGCTCTAATGCACATTGAAACCTATGACACGCTGCTGTCAGGCAAGCAGCTAGTCCTACGCTGCGGAAAATCCATATATAGTGCACACCACTTAATGTGATCTCGGATGTTACGAATTCCTGTTGTGAAGAATAATTTGATTATCCCCGCCAATTTTTCTTCTTTATCTCTTGTCTCTTATAAGAGGGATTTCTGATAAGAAGAACTATTTCTTGGATCCCGGGTGAGTTCGCCTTATCAGGTCTGCACTGTATATCCATACTGAACAAATGGTATGTGTACTGGACATATTATGTAGCAAACAAATGTCATTTTAAGTACTTATCATAATGAATGTTACATGCAGTGCATGCTAAGCTATTGCTTTAGAGTTATTAAGTAAGGACCCCTTTTTTATGTTATGAGTCTGTGGGGTATTATGTGCTAGCCGCCATATTTTTCGAACAATCAGCGCTCGATGGGTAATGCAGTCAATATCATTCCGGACACCTTTACTTTCCCATTACATTTCCTAGTAACAATTTTAGGCTGAATCAGCCTGGGATCCCAGATCAATGGAAAAACATCCCTGTCTCACAGGGGATTTGAACATATGACCACCACCGGGCCAGCAGGCATGTGTTTACTTCCCATTAAATTTCCTGGTACTCATTTTAGTATGGGAAACCCTTTGAACCCAGGTCAGTGAATAATAAATCTCCACCCCAATAGGGATTTAAACACACGACTACTGGGCTAGGAAGCAACCTTGCTGCTATTGCTGTAGAATGCATATCATTTTTAAGCGACTTTTCAAGCATATCATTTTAATAGTAATACGGTTATAGAAAATATGCATGTTGCTGCACCAGTGTGAATTATACAACACATATGTTATTAAACTAAGTATGTTTCCTACAGTATGAACTTTGCAAAACAGCAATATAATGACAATGGAAAACAATCAGAAAATTATAACATTAAAACTAATTAAAGTAAAATATATACTATTTCGAATTTTTTACGTGTGACTACCCTGTTTCCTTGAAAATAAGACTGGGTCTTATATTAGTTTTAGCTTTAAAAAATGCACTAGCGCTTATTTTCGGGGGATGTCTTATATTTTTTTATTTTAAGATGTAAACATCTACATTTATTCATGTACAAATTTCTACATTTATTCAAATACAGTCATGTCATCTTCTTATTTAACACGAGAGACGACAGCCACACAATGATTTCATATGAATAAAGAGACAAACATTAGTTTAATAAAGTGACTACTAGTATTGATTTTTTTTTAATGGCTAATGAAACTAGAGCAACAATAAGAAAGAGATAAACAGCTTTCTTTGGTCAAGTGATGAGAAGAGAGGCATTGGAGAACATCATGGCGACTGGAAATATTGAGTTAAAGAGAGGCAGAGGCCGACCAAGAGAAATGATGCTGGATGGATTGAGACGGTGACATGGAGGAATATCAGTAGCAGATTTCATCCAGAACACCAGAGGCAAGATATGTGGAGAGACATGAACGCCTACGCCAGCTGGCATGGCATGTGAAGATGATGACCATTCTAATCGTTGTGGGTGTTTGTAGCAGACTGGTTTGTTGGCTGGTTGATTGGTTGGCTGGTTGGTTGGTTTATTGATTAGTTGGTTTATTCGTTGGTTGGTTGATTGGCTGGCTGGCTGGTTGATTGATTAGTTGGTTTATTGGCTGGTTGGTTGGTTGTTGTGAATCCTCTGGAATACTTGAGTTTTAATACTTGCACTGTCATTCAGTTTGTCTAAGCTCTGAGACAGGTTTGTATATATGGAAGTGGATTAGGTGTAGAGACTTCTCCCCAACCAGCACTACAGTATCATCTTCATGGGGACTGTGTTACAGAACTCCCCTTCCCCTCGCCTAGCGGGGTGTGCAAGACTCAGTACTGGAACTTCACATCTGCATAGGGTTTAGCCAGGTCATAATTCAGCACAGCACATATGGACTGACCTGGATAAGACCAAGGCTGGTCATGTCTCCTCACAGGTTTGAACTATGCTTCTCTCAACAAACTCAACCTATTGCCCAAAATGACTCCAGTTGCCTGGCTCGGTAAGGTTACTATTACAAACACTAAACAATCATTACTTCTCTTTAACTAACTTCAAGAAATGTGAGCTCATAAGTGATGTTTCATATCAATGAGAGCCTCCACACAACATACAGTGCTGTTTAACGTAGAAAACTGAGGAAAACCCTTTTTCTTTGCTTTGATTTGTTTAACTGGTTATGTACATAAGGAGCCAAAGTGGCATAGTGGTTAGTGTATTTGCCTGTCAAGACAGTGGCATGGATTCATTTATGAGCAAGGGCAGGATTATTGTTTCAATCTGCATGGCTCTGGGGCTGACCGAGCCTCATAAAAATGGTTACCAGACTATTTTCAGAATGTTATGGGAAATGTTTGGGATATGAAGGTGTTGAGGGCGTGAAATGGCCACCCATCTTTTATGCCATGGTCTGGAATATGTGAAGGTCTAGAACTTCACACTCCAATGGCATATCTGTTATGGGACCACCTTCATCTTTCACAAGCTTTGTGGCAACGAGGTTATAAATGCAATTCATAATCCCACATATCGCGTTCAAAACATCTGCAGGCAATTTGGAAGCAGACGGCTTGGGTTGGTTTCCATACGATAGTATGAGTGCTGGTCGTTCAGAAAGCAATGGCAAACTACTGTACGTAAACTTGCCCAGGATACACAAACACCCAAAACACGTTAGGGTTGACTGCTACGTCCTGTAAAGGATATGCAACTAACTTTCTTTCTTATCTTTCTATGAACAGAAATATTTGCTTTTAAGACATACATATTTGAATGGGTGTTCCTTAGATAAGCCATTTATCACTTGCAAGCAATATTAAACTTGAGTAAAATAGATACGTTTAAAATGTGTTTCTGGTGTAATAAATATATATGCCGTCACCCATCCACTGCCAGTTGGTCTATAAAAGAATGGAGCTAACGCCAACTATATATATATATATATATAATATTGAATTATTTGTGTGCTTAACAAATATGATTAATTTTTACATCAAAACCATGTTTAGTTACTGATACAATTTTCATTGTTTATGAAATATAATTTTTTAAGCAATTTATATATATATATATATAATAGGAGAAATGGCAGTTGATGACTCATGTGAAGTGTTCTCCTAAACTAGCTCATAACTATACGAGGTGTGCTGATAGCTTGTTTTCTCACTGTCTGATACTTCACACCATGAAAAGCTGGATTCAGCCAAGTGCTATACTTGGGGGGAAAAAACCAAATCTTCCCAGATAGGTTAGAGTTGAATGAATAAATCATCAAAAACGTAAAGTGGTAAGCATCAACTTTACAAGAACATAATCACATGTGTGGGTTGTTGATCCATTACAACCAATCATTTTCAAGATGGCAGTTGTAATTTGATATGGCTAGTACAGAGATACCTGACATGATAGAAATGTATAAACAGAGAACACATGATAGAAATGTATTGTAAACACCAAACGAATTTTTACAAACATTTTTAATACAAAGTTTTCAGGGAAGTGTGTAGTTTAAGTGCAATATATGAGAGGGGATAAAGATGATAAAATATATGGACAGAATAGAAAAACACATACAATTTTTATTTAAACAATCGAAAATGAAACTTACTAGCTATGCAAGATCTACAAACTGTTATACAGCAGTAAATTAAATGAGATGTAGAGGAAAATATTTTTTATTCCAATGACCATCCCATAATATCAAACACTGTGAAACCATTAGATATTATAAATATGTGTGAGTAAGAAAGCACCAATCAAATGGTCACATAACAAATACATCTGTAAACATTTGTTTCTTACTGGATTGACTGCTTTCTGTTTGTTAAGAAATTGTGTGTTTTTTCTTTACATTGGTGTTGTCGTTTCTTATCTTCTATTAAATAATTATTGAATTATTTGTGTGCTTAGCAAATATGATTAATTTTCACATCAAAACCATGTTTAGTTATTGATACAATTTTCATTGTTTATGAAATATAATGTTCTGATATTTAAACAGACACCATAAACAAAATATTGCATGATTTCTTACTAGGCATATTTTGCTGTGTCTCATCAGGTGCATACTGCACAGTTATATGTCATATGAAGTGGACAAACACATAATACTTTGGCTGAAATACTAAATACATAGTTATTGATATTGTTCAAACGTCAAAAATGTTAGCCCCGCGGAAGTCTAATTTTTGCCTTAGCAGTGCTTAAGAAGTCATGACTGTATTTTAGCTATTTGTTCTGTAGTTTTCTGCTAATTTATTTGTGACAATTATGCCTAAACATTATAATTTCTTTTAACTAGTAATACATTCTTTAGAAATTACTAGTACTGGATTACCAGATATTACTAAAGCCTATTAAATCAGGTTGAAATCAAGCAAGACAACTACAGCAATTATTACTCCTCACTCTGGTATTGTCCTACTTTTCACCTATTAAAATTTTGCTTTCATATTATGAGTGAATCACACAGCCAAATGTTAATTAAAATATTAATTCTATATGAGACATATTTTCAGAATTAACTTTGATATACTTATGTGCCTTTTTTTCATTTTCATTAGTTCACAGAGAGCAGTACAGAGTAATAATTTGTGAAAAAATAACTGAATAAATATATTCCAACAGGAAATGGTGTAAATGGGGTTTCATATTATTATAATATGTAACTCTTTCTCTCCGAAACAGTTGTTGCTTCAACACATTCTACAGTCCTACATTACATCTATGTATTGTATATTTTAGCATGAAGAATTCATCATGTTGCTTTATTTTAAGCTGTTCTAATTCTACAGTATGAACAGCGAAATATGCCAGGCAGAAAATTGTGTAGCTTATTGTTTGTGTTTTTATAGCAGTTTATCACTGTGTTTTCTCTACATAAACAATTAATAATAAGAATTTATTATAGTGTGCTAAATGAATGTACTTCTATACATTCTGCAGTAGTCTGATACCTAAGAATTTAGTTTGAGTATGGTTTCAGCAGTTAATCTTCTGTCATCTTTTTCTGCCTGACATCTCCCAGTGCATCACAGGCACTCAAACCAAGCCTATTGTAGACTTGATCATGATTGTTTGGATTTTGCAGTTGAAGTTTTCTGCAGGTTGAAGTAGCCAGTGCTACTCCAAAACTCCTTGGCCACCCACCTCTTACAACATGCATGCTAAGTTACAGTGTTATTACTCTTCGCTTCCCTTAATGCAGTGGCTCTCAACTGGTGGGGAATTCCCCCTCCCCTCCCCCCTTGGGGGTTTTCAGGGGGAAATTAAGATTATTTCAAGATCGCATTAATACAATAACCGATTACTTGATATTGTTTTTCTCTCCATACGTTATGGTTCTGTACTTCTCGCCCTTCTGAAATTTGTTTTATAACGTAACTAGACCCAGAAATCATGTTTTATGCAGATGTCTAGACTTGTTCTAGTATGTGTTTTAAATTTAGCTTCCATTTTTATGTATACTATGTGTGTGTGTGGGGGGGGGGGGGGGGGAGAGAGATTATAGGGAGGAAATACGAAAGGGGGGGGGAGGGGAAATGAGCTAATAAAGATTGAGAACCACTGCCTTAAGGGCCCCGGTAACACATGGATGGGCAGCAGTTCTATCAACAACACCAGAACAATAGGTTGTTGTAGTACATATTGAAATACCCAAGCATTGGCGAAGTTGATAGTGAACTGTGCTGATAACGTCATGAGCTTGGTTGGACGCAGGGTGAACACCTGGACTCATTGCCTGCTAAAGTGAGGGAAAGATTGGCCACATATTCCTTCATGCACTCAGACCTGCAAAATGTGATGGTGCTATCACAGCACAGACTCATAGCAGGAAACTGATTCAGGACAAAATTGTTATTATTATTGAAATAGTGAAATGTGCTATAATTCAAGTCTTTTTATTGAAATATACACAAGGAAACCAAGGACAGCACACTGTAGGTTACATGACAGATTGTGCAATATACAAAAGTACACAATGAAAATATATACATAATATTGTACATGCTTTATAACAATGAACTAATCTACATAATGGTGCCTGTTTGCATCAATATGTTGTAATGCCAACATTTCCAGAAACAAAAGCAACAAAACAAGAGAAAGTTACTCTGCAGATTTTCAAGGAAGCCTAAATTAATCAAGATAGCTACTTTTAACCAGATTTTCTTGGGTCTGATTATTTGATAGCAGTAAAACTACTGCCTGAAGATAGCTGTTCACCAGTTTAGCAGGCGTTGTTGATAGTGAAAGTGCTGAGTTTTCTACTCTTGGTAGCTTAATGTCATTCTAATATATTTTTTCTGCCCTCGCTCGCTTTTAACTCAAGCATAGTCCACACACTACTTTGCAGTTGTTTAGCAGATGTTCCAGGGAATGTGTGAGTTAATTAGTAGCTGTTGGAGACAGCTGGAGTAGCTTTTCACTGACAACAGTTCACTTGTGATTTCTTGTAAATCATCAACAAAAAGAACTTAAATATATACAGCAGTTTCACAATTCTCCGACATACTGGATCAACGGTTCACAATCAGCTGCAAGCGATTTGGGAGTAGATCGCTTTGCATTAAATTTGGTGGTATGAGTGTCAGCCGTTCTAAAAGCAATGGCAAACTGCTGAATTTAAAACTGCCAAGTAAATCACAAACAGGGGTTGATTAAAATGTCCCGAAAGTGACATGCAGCTAACTTTAATTGAACTAACTCTTTCCTATATTTACACCAGTCTCCTGACCCAGTGGTCATATGTTTAAATCCCTTTTGATGCAGGGATGTTTTTTAATGATTTGGCCTCCCAGGCTGACTCAGCCTAAAATGGTTACCAGGGAATCTCCAGGGAAAGTACAGGTGGCCGACGTCATATTGACCTAATCACTCACCAAGTGCTGACTGGTCTAAATATACGGTACTAGCACAAAATAGCTCGCTCTGTGGCAATGAGGTTACTGATGCAATTCGAAATCCAGCATACCGCATTCAAAATACAGCTATGGGTGACTTAGTAGAAGGCTGTCTTGCGTTGGTTTTTATACAATGGTATGAGTACCCATCATTATGAAAGCAATGATAAACTACTGAACATAAACTAGCCAAGAAATCGCAAACAGCTAAAAATGCTGGGGTTGACTGTGACATCCTGTAAAGGATATGCAACTAACTTTAACTTCAACACAATATACCCAATACACATGATGTTATGAAAATGTTTCCTTTACTGTCTTCTTGACTTAACTTTCCGTATTTTATTCTATAAAAAGAAAGAAATAGGAACCCATGATCATCATGCTGGCTATCTCTGATCTCAACTCCATATGTACTGAGCAAAAATTTCATTTTGATTTTCTTGTAATCTAGAATGAAATTAATACATAAATTTATGAAATAAAAATACTAAAAAGTACACATTAAACAGGAAAAAGTGGCAATAACAAAACCTTTCAATATGAATAATAATTCAGGAAATAATACAAAGGCATCAAAGTGCAGGGGCAAGCAACAAAACAAACATTAGTGGTTGTGCAAGTAAATCAGACCCTCAGCACATAACATGTAGAAATGCCATTACAGGCCTGTTTCCGGAAGGTTACATTTCCTAGACTTTATTTTAAAAATGTTTATTCTGTTGTTTGACATACAGCTTTGTATTGTTTCTAATAATCGGGCAAGTAAAAAAAGTTTTTTTACAGATTGCAAAGTGTCGAAAGAGAAAAATGATTTCCGTGTTGTCCAAGCCTTTACAACATTAAAGTATGTCAAATAAAACTGAATTTAAATACAGAAACCACAAAATAATATATTGCATGATTTCTTGCCTGAAATATTTCACTAAATCTCATCAGGTGCACACTGCAGAGTTATGTATCATATGAAGTGAATAAATGAATTGAGTGCAGACCTGATAAATGAGCTCACGTGGGACCCAAGAAATAGTTCTTCTTATCAGAAATTCCTCTTATAAGAGTTCAAGTATATAGTCATGCATTTACAACGTACAATACAATATTGTTCTTCACAACAGAAATTCGCCACATCTGAGATCACCTTAAGTGGTTTGCACTGTAATACTTTGGCTGAAATACTACTCATAAATACATAGTCACTGATATTATTCAAATGTGGTTTGTTATCCCCCTGGCAGTCTAAGATTTAAAAGGAAGTTTTCCTGTTTGCATAGCAACAGCTACAAGCACCTAATCAATAATGCCTCAGTATATTTGATCAATCAATTATTGTTCTTTGAATACAGTTTTCAAAATGTGTGCAATATATTGTTTGTGGCGTCCATGTTTAAAAACAAATTTATTTACTGGTGTTATACATAATCACTGTGCAAATAAAACTGCAAGTTTTTAACTTGTTTTCATAATGTAAGAAATAGTGTATCAATTGATAAACTCAAGTACCTCTCTTACAATTACATTTTTGTTTTCTTCACTACAGGTTTCAGTGGCAAGCACACTTGCCTGTTGGCCCGGTGATCATCTGTTTGAATCCCCCTTGAGGAGGGAAATTTGTTTAATTGGCATGGGCTGCCAGGTCGACTCAGCCTAAAGTGGGTACTAGAAAATATTTAAAGAGGGTCAGCATGAGATCAACATCACCCGCCAAGTGCTGATTGGTCTATATAACTATGGGGCAGCACCATATACCCAAGAACCTCAAGGTATGAATAAGGGTTATTTTTTGCCTTACTAACTTCAGTCTTGTAATAATAGTACAAAGGACATTATTTTAGATAATTTTATAATAATAAGGCAAATATTATAATTAATTTTGTTTGATCTTTCTATTTTCTGGGGAGCAGTGGTCTTCTGTCAGCCTGTTGGTCCTCGGTTCAAATCACATGGACAGCGTTATTATTCTTATGTGACCAATTGTTTCTGGGGTCTCTCAACTGGATACTTAAAAACTACTCACGGTTAGATAGAGAGCCAGTGGCCATGATGGAATCTACCTAAAGAAACCAAACTTTCCACACATTTTTTTCTTGGATGTTAAAGATAGCCTGCATGATTCAGATCACATCTCCCATTGTTTGTTGATTGGTCTAAAATTATGATGGAGTCCATCCATATGATTCTTTATTGTTCTCTAGTTTTAAAGCCAGAGCTTATTTGATTATAAGTCCAAAGTGGTAGCTGATTGGACATTATTCCTACAAGATGGCCAGATTACTCAGTTTGTTGTCTCTCTATAAAAACTGGCTTTATGGGGTTATGGACGTAATTTGCAATCCCACATACCATTCTAGAAACATAGCTGTGGGTAATTTAGTAGAAGACCGCCTTGCACTAGTTTTGATACAATGGTATGAGTGCCTGTCATTCAGAAGGCAAGGATAAACTACTGCACGTAACTGTGCACAAAAACTGTGACATCCTGTAAATGATATGAAAGTTACTTTAAATACAATGCAGGGAGTGGCATCCATGATGTTTATAAAGTCATCACTTCTAACTATATGTCCTTTGTAAAGCCAATACCTTCACATAAGTATTTCAGTTGACATGTGATGACTTTGATCATTTTAATGCTAGTAATTAATTATCACTTCCACTGCACTAATTATTTTTTTCTCATATTTCATTTCATATGTGATGTTAAGATCAGTATTCCTTTGTTTTATCTGTTTTATAGTTTTTGCTTTTGCAGTAACATTAATAACGACCTTCATCAAAATACTGCCTCCATTCATGGAGTATCTTAGTCATATTTGCGCTTTTCTTCAGACTTAAGTATCATCTTTGAAGCAGCCCACCACATTTGTCAATATCACATGTGACAGGTTTGATCATTTTAATGCTGATAATTATCACTTCCACTGCACTCATTAATTCTTTCTCGTAAGTAGTTAATTTCACATGTGATGAGTTATGGGTAATTGTCATTTTGACTGCTTCATTAATTCTCTCTCATAAGTAGTACATTTCATGTGTGATAGATCTGATTATTTTAACACTGATAATTATCACTTTCACTGCATCATAATGAGATTTCAGTAGATGTAACCAATGAATCATACTTCAATCATACAGTGAAATGATTTAGTTGTGACATTAGTCCAATCAGTCAAAAACAAAAAGGTGACTATGCTAATGACCCTTATACATCCCTTCAGGATCCCTGGGCATATGGTGCTAGCCCCATATTTGTATACAACAATCAACACATTGTGGATGATGTAGCCAGTACCAGGCCGGACACTTGACTTCCCCAGACATTTCCTGGTAGCTGTCTTAGGGTGGTTCAACCTAGGAGCCCATATCAATTTTTAACATTTGCCTCAATGTGGATTCAAACAGGAGCTGGCAGGCGAGCATATTGCCACAACGCTACCTCGGCTGGAATTGTGAAATCTGCCATTGGCGTGTGCAGTGTCAGACCTTCACATATTCTAGGCTATAACATATGAGATGAAGTGGTCAGTTTCCTTCCTCATGACCTCCTCCCAGACAATTCTGACATTGCACACCCCAATGACAGTATCTAGAGGACTACCTTTACCAATCACATAAATCAACACAGAAATTGTCACCATGCTAAATTATGGATATAAAGTTTCAGTCCCTTAGGAAATGTGAATCAACTTATTATATAGGTGAAAACTGGAGGTATAGTGGTTAGTCCGCCAGCCTGTCAAGACAAGGTCCCAGGTTCAACTCCCAGAAGAGGCAGGATTATGTGTTCTAAATAGTATTACCCCAGCATTGACCCAGGCTCCTAACTATGAGGACCAGAGTCCTTCACAATCGTCTGGGAGTGGAACGTCATGAGGAAGAACACAAACCACCCCATCTCATATGTAATAACCTAGAAGAATGTGTGAAGACCTGACACACCAATGGTAGTATCTGCTAGAGGGCTAACTTTACCATGTTTATAGATGTAACATTGCAGGAAAATTGCCTGGGAAATAAAGGCGCCCAGTAAGATTACTAACCATATCACTAAATGAATATTGATTGGTCTAAACCTTCGCGGTTATCACCATATACCTAATAAGCCTTATGGCATGAAAAGGGATTGTTTACACTTTACTTTCTTGCTTTAAACAAAACCGTGCATAGACTATTCTAAAAACACGTTTCCAAAACAAATATTTAACCTTTTATGTATGAAAACTGCAAAAATGTCAAAGTGTAACATACCTATTAAGTAACCTTATCTTTTAAATAAAAATTATTATTAACAAACAGAAGCAGAAATTTCAGCAAGACTAGAATTAATAAATGACTAATCTAACTTGCTGCGTCCGAGAATGACGTAAATAAATGAGGTAATGAGAGCAGAACCAGCAGCGCCGGTGTTCAGCCAGAATGACCACCCAAAACGTCTGCCAATTAGAAAGGTCATTTCAACGTCCACATCATGGTATTTGTTGGCGCACACTCCAAACACAACTGCCGCTACTCCAAGAGAAATAACTGTCGGGAAAGAACATGTGAAAACTGATGGGTTAGACAAGAACATGTGCAAATTGATGTGTTAGAAAATGACATGAGGAAACACGCTTATCGGCATGGCACGTGATGATGATGATATAGCGCATTCCACCAATACTACAAATATGTAGCTGTAGATTAATGTTCACAGTTCTACAATTTCCCATTGCAAATTCCTATACATAGCGTTGTATTTCCCACTACTATGTTTTATGGGGCTGAGTGCTGGAGGTCCCGGGTTCAGGCCTTGGTGAGGACCGGGATTTATTTAAAACATCCACGTGGACTTCCAGTAATAAAATGTCCCCTAGTCTCTGGGTAGTGAGATCGGACGCCCGTGTGTATTGTTGCGCACGTAACAAATCCGTTGGCAGTTGGAAATCGAAAAAGAGTAGCCTAATGGCGCTGCCCGGGCAAAATGTCGAGTTAAAAATCTACCCAGAGTATTTCAGGATCCTCGCCGATGCAACGGAGTTCGTGAATTGAGCTGAGTTTCTCCAGACTCCGGTTTGAGTTAGGAGGAAAACGGAGCACTTATAGGTTAAACCGTGTGCCGTGATGTTGATCCAACGACTAAACTAAACTAAACTAAACTACTATGTTTTTATTTTGTATGTGAACAGTTTTCAAATACGGAGGGGCAGTTGTTCATCACCATGTCCAGCCCCGATAAGCGTGGACGATCATGTTTCGCCATCTCACCATGACCACTAGTCATGGTTCAAATCTGTGTTCTTGTTTCGATTATGCCATGTGGTCAAACATCCAGATATTTATTTCTCTGCCTTCACCGTCCTCTTCTCCACTAAGTCTTACCAGTTGTTACCAAGTTCTCTCATTTATTTCTTCTCATAACGTGCCCAAATAACATTGACAGTCAACGTCTAATTTGTATACTCGGTTTGCGGCTTTCGTGTGTTTCCTGTAAGACTCGCTCTTTGACTTTTCTCACTGTCCATGGTATTCTTTGCTGTTTTCCTTATAAACTGCCTTTAAGTGTTTCTCAGTTAGTCGGTTAGTCGCGGTTCCAACTTCTAGACAAAGGGTCGCCATATTATGCCCCGTTCCTGTGTCAGTGAATATCCCCCCTCACTGCCCCGTGTGAAAAGCGGAACATACAGGAGTCTCGACAAACCAACAGCCTGTACATGTGTTTCTCAGCTTGTCTACAGTGGTTACCATGCATCAGTTAAAACAAGATGGTCATGTGTTCAAACACTCTCGATGCGGGATTTGTTTTTCTTTTATCAGGGCACACAGGTTGACTCAATGCAAAATAAGTACATGGAAATGGTATGGGAAGTAAAGGCTGCCGTTATGATACTGGTCACATCATCCAACGAGTGCGACTGATCTTAAAAATATGGGGCCTGCACCATTTACCTATTATGTCTCAAGGGGTGCAAGGGGTCCTTTACTTCAGTTATTTTACAGTGTACACCACGGGCCTCCTAAATTTGTAATTCAATAATAATTAAGAAGTTATCCCAACTACTTGATCCTTTTATGTCTCTATATAAATACATTTCAATATTAATCCTGTAGTTATATTTAGGGTCATCGTCAGATTAGTCACTCCTGCTACATTCGTGTGGGTGCACAATGCCAAATCAAGATGGAACTAATAAAAACACACAATATTTTTGAGAAACTCGACGAATGCACATACACATATACAGAGAGAGAGAGAGAGAGAGAGAGAGAGAGAGAGAGAGAGAGAGAGAGAGAGAGAGAGGAGAGAGAGAGAGAGAGTGAGAGAGAGAGAGAGAGAGAGAGAGAGAGAGAGAGAGAGAGAGAGAGAGAGAGATACAAGTGAACATTTCGAACAAAGTCTTTATCAACGGAACAACAGAAACGAAATAATTATATATTTCCGCTGTAAGTTCCCAGTCTCCTGGAATGGATACTGTGCACTGAAATAAATCTCTGTTTTGTGTGGAGAGATAACATCAAGAGATGGGCGAACTTCAATCTGACAGAATGTACAGTAGGGGCGAGACAGACAGTGTTGGAGATCCATTGCAGCCAACCTTAATTGTGGAGATGGCAGCTGATTGATTGATATATTTTGTATTGTTTTGTTTGTGTTGCTCCGTTGATAAAGACATGGTTTGTTTTGTTTGTTTTTTTCATCCGTCGAGCGTCTCAGTCATGTTTTGTGTCTTTATTCGGACTTCAGTAAAAGTGTACCAGTGGCAAACCCCCTTTATCGAACAAGACACTAATCTTGCAAACCAACGTAAGATCGGTCGTCTCAAATGTGATGGTACCTGCCAAGGACTACAATTTGTACAAACTGTGAGACTGCAAAAGAGATGTAGAAATGTGCCATGTTTAGGTTCGACAATCAGACCATAAAGTCATGCATTCACCGCTTGATGACCTCAGGAATTTATTCTGAAAGAAAATGTTACTTGTCAACCAGGACAGAACTAAGGCATCGCCAATCCAAAAGTCGCACAACGATGAACAACTAAAGTTGATGAGATTCCAAAAACAACAACAACCCAACATACACAAACATATGGCCTTACTTTCTTCGACCCCATATGTTATAACAGGAGCATGACAGTAATAAAAAGGGTCATCATCATCATCATCATCATCATCATCATCATCATCATCATCACCCAGTGCCTTGCCAACTAATGTGGGCGATCATGCTTCACCACAAATTGCGATCTCCAGCGGCATGGATCAATATGTGTCTTTATTTCCTTCCATGCCATCACATAAGACTGTCAAGAATCTTCTCCCACTGTCTTCCTCTATCTCTCTTTCCACAAATCGTTCCGGTTCTCACAACATGTTCCAGTTTTTGTCTTCTCATAATGTGGCCCAGAAATGATTACTGTTTCTTTCTGATGTTTATGATAAGTTGTCTTTGCGACTCAGCTTCCCCCAAAATGTCCAGATTGCTCATTTTGACTGTCCAATTACTTTTCAGTATTCTTCTATAAAACCACATCACCAAGGCTTCTGGGTTTGTTTGCTTTTTTTTTTTTTTTTTTTTTTAATTTTCGCTTTTTTACTAATTGTCCAGGGTTCGAGGCAGTATGTTAAAATTGGTTCTATTTAACATGCAAGAACTCTTTTTCTAACTTTCAAGGACAATGACTTATTGCGCAAAATGTTCTT
Organism: Cepaea hortensis; assembly: GCA_963921405.1. Taxonomy (NCBI): domain Eukaryota; kingdom Metazoa; phylum Mollusca; class Gastropoda; order Stylommatophora; family Helicidae; genus Cepaea; species Cepaea hortensis. Next base: position 35,461,001 of record OY992887.1, on the reverse strand, counting down.
CACTTGATAGAATGCAGTTTTTCCTTGTCTTATTCTGTTCTTTATCTCTGTGATGCCCTCCGATGTTTATCCATGTGCCTAGACATCTGAATTTCTGCACTTGCCCCAAAATATCGTCATTTACTTTAATAATAACCTGGTTCAAAATAAGACCGTATAGGACAATTGCTTTATAAAAAGATCTCTTACAAGCCAGAAGGAGTATTCCACCAATGGCGTGGCTGGCATTACATGCACGGCAGTCACAACACAGTGCGATAGTTGCTACTATTAAGGCCTTTAAACAAAGGACAAAGCCGAAGCTCATCAGGGCTATTGATGCAATCCACCACTCTGGAAAAAAAAACGAAAGAACATAGTTAGTGTTTTGTTTTTATTTTAATTTTCATCACCAGTTACAATTTTATTAACTCTTGATAACTTAATTGAATTCTTAAAATCTATGGCGGTATTTTCAATTTGGGTGCCGGATTTGTCCCTATTTCATATCTTTTTATTCTTCTACTGCTGCTTCTACTGCTTCTCCTTCTCTTTCTCCTCCCTCTCTTCCTTCTTCTTCTTCTTCTTCTTCTTATTCCTCTTCTTCTTTCTTATTTTCTTCTTCTTCTTCTTCTTCTTCTTCTTCTTCTTCTTTCTTCTTTTCTTTCTTCTTCAACTTCTTCTTCTTCTTCTTCTTCTTCTTCTTCTTCTTCTTCTTCTTCTTCTTCTTCTTCTTCTTCCTCTTCTTTCTTCTTTTCTTTTTTCTTCTTCTCCGTCTTCTTCTTCTTCTTCTTCTTCTTCTTCTTCTTCTTCTTCTTCTTCTTCTTCTTCTTCTTCTTCTTCTTCTTCTTCTTCTTCTTCTTCTTCTCTTCCTTCTTTCGCTTCCTTCTTCTTCTTCGTTCCTCTTTCGAAATGAGTGCATCACACCCAGCTATGCATGCATGTGTGTAAGGTTTGGTTTCTCTAAGTAGATTCCATCCAAGGCCACTGGCTCTCTGTCTAACCGTGAGTAGATTTTCTTTCCTATCAATTTTGCCAACCCAGTAACTTACGGCATACACTTTTCGATTTCCAACTGCAGTGGTATTTGTGACGTGCATAACAGGACGTCAACTTTTTTCGCACTTATCCGACAAGGCTAGGTATCCGATCTCACTACCCAAGAGATCAGAGGGACATGTGAGATCATTAGGTATTTTTGGTTCCTGGAATAACTCCAAGCCCTATTCTGGAATGGAACCTTGTTCCTTCTGAGCCTGAAACACAATACAAGCTCTTAACCACGGCTTCACCGTTATTTCAGCTTGTATGTATAGTTACAGTTGAATTGTCGGTTCTTTGAGCCGCCTTTCTTTCTAACGGATACACTGCAGGAAAAAGTCACATCGAAGTCACGATTCTAGTATGTCCTCTTTTGACAGTATGAAAACGTTAAAGAGGCCGAAACAAGCGTGAAAACGGGGAATCCTTTCGACTATCAGAAGGTTTTTAGACACGTTATGGGAAAGAATTAAATTGGAAAACTGTGTGATAACTGTCAGACTTGATGGGAAAAGAGCAAGGGGAGACATGATGTTAAATACCTGAATGACTTGGCCACACGGCGCAAACGGGATAAGAACACTGACCTTATTCTAGACTGGTGATTGTGTGAGATAGCGAACCATGACCGCCCACGCTTGTCGACATGGCACATGATGATGATGAAATACGCAGAAGGGAAGACAGATAAATGTACAGCGAAAAGGCCAGATAAATACACGGCGGATTAGCCATCAAAGCACAGTTAGGAAAACAGATAAATGTACAGCAATGGAGTCATAAATATACACTGAGAACGCTATAGATGCTCATTGAGAAAACCATAAATACACATTGAGAAAGCCATAGATTCACACTGAGAAAGCAATCAATGCATAGTGAAAAAGCCGTCAATTCACAGTGAGTATGTCATAAATTCACAGTGAGAAAAATCCAGACAGATTCCCAGTGAGAAAGTCATAATTTATAGTAAGAAAGCCATACTCGTGCTGTGAGAAAGCCATGAATGCACAGTTAGAAGCCCATACATGCATAATGAGAAAGCTATCAATACACAGTGAAAAGCCATAAATGTGCAGAGAAAGCCATGAATGCATAGTGAGTAAGCCATAAATTCACAGCGAGATAAAGCCAGATAAAAGCACAGTGAGGATGTTTTACAGAACGTTACAATCAACCCCCAGTGTTTATTGATTATTTGTGATTTACTAGACAATTTTACCTTCAGTAGTTTGCCATTCATCATTAGCATGTGCTATGCCGACAAGCGTGAGCGGCCATGTTTTGCCATCTTACACGATCACTAGCTTTGATCAACTTTGTGTTCTTGTCTTGACCATGCCATGTGGTCAAGCCATTCAGATGTTTTCTTCTCTGCCTTCCCCCAGTTCTTTTCCCCTCAATCTTGCCAATTGTCACCAAGTTCTCTAGCTTATTTCTCCTCATAACGTGCCACAAAATGTGTGACTGTCTACGTCTAATTTCTCCAGTCTGTGTACGGTTCTTACGTACTTCTTGTAGGACTTTCTCATTGGTTTTTCTGCCTGTTCATTGTATTCTTTGTATTTTCCTCAGAAACCACATGTCCACTGCCATTCGATGTTTTTCAGCTTGTGTGCTTATTGTTCGTTTCACATTCATACAACAATACAGGTTCAATACAGTACTTCAACATTCGTTTTCTCTTTGCATCTGACATCTTTATTAGTTAGTATGTTTTCCATCTTGCAAAAGGCTATCTTTGCCATAGCGATTCTCTAATCTGTTCAAGGCACCTCCCGTCAGATGTTATGACTGTTTCAAGATAGTTGTGCCGATTCACTTGTTTAAGAATACTACCATTTACTTGTATATTACATTCTGGTATTTCTGTCTTCTTTGTGATTACCATAATATGTGTGTTCTTACAATTTAATTCTAACCTCCGTTGTTCACTGTGTACAATAACCATATCTACTAAATACTGTCATTATCAAATTGCTTATTGTCGTGGAATACTGAGAGTTAATGATTCCCAGATAGACGACTTTATACACCGACTAACCAGGTAGGAGAAGGGTTAACAAACAAAACAGTAAGGATAACCAACAACGGTGTGACCGGAGTCAATGACCCTAATGTTAACGGGTTGAAGTGTTAACGTAGAAATAATGCATAAAATTTGGTGGAACTGCGGTAAAGCTGTGAAAGTTTAAACAATATAAAATGACACAAAGTAGTGCAGCTTTACATAACAGAGTTACGACACATACAGAACGTTGCGGCGGTTAGCCTTCATCAGCAAACAAACACATTCACAAACACAACATACAGCCAAGGAGAACTCCTGTGACTACATTAGAAGGTGATGACAGGACGAGAGGAACAAATGCATGGAAAAATGGAAGCAATGAAGAGAAAATGAGAATTGACAAAATGTTAATTGAAAAGAATGTTAGTCGAAGGAAATGTTTAATAGAAAAACTGTTTATAGAGAAAAAAAAAAAAACTGTATACTCACCTCACGTACGGACCTTTGAATGACTACGGAAAACTTGGGTGTATTTGTATAGCGGTGCTGGATGTTACGGTACAGTGAGCACATAGAAAGAAGGGGGCGGGGTAGGAGGCGTGTAAAATTGACCACGACCCCATTGTGTTGTTGGTCTGGGTGGATTGGTGTGCATGAACACGCGTACTTACATAGACACACTTCAACAGACAAAATGCTAGTGTATGTGGACATGCAAGAAGAGAGAGAGGGAGAGAGAGAGAGAGAGAGAGAAGAGCGAGAGAGAGAGAGACAGACACAGAGAGACAGAGAGATGAAAAGTGCCTGCGACCTACCACATGGGGTATATTGTAACCTACGAAATAGTCAGTATGGTTGCTAGTCATACAACGCGCTACAGGAGCCCCTCGCCCAGTCCTAGAGTTGTTGGGGTTGTGTAAGATCCAACCACTGGCAATGCACGTGAAGAAGGTTTGCACAGAGAAGCCAGATGTAAGAGGAGAGAGAGAGGGAGAGAGAGAGTGAGAGAGAGAGCGCGAAAGGGGGGAGAGAGAGGGGGAGAGAGGGGGAGAGGGAGGGAGAGAGAGAGAGGGGGAGAGAGATAGAGAGAAAGGGAGAGAGAGAGGGGGAGAGGGGGAGAGAGAGAGGGAGAGAGAGGAGAGCGAGAGAGAGACAGACAGAGAGAGACAGAGAGAGAGAGGAGAGCGAGAGAGAGAGACAGACAGAGAGAGACAGAGAGAGACAGAGAGAGGAAAAATGCCTGCGACCTACCACATGGGGTATATAGTAACCTACGAAATAGTCAGTATGGTTGCTAGTCAAACAACGCGCTACAGGAGCCCCTCGCCCAGTCCTAGAGTTGTTGGGGTTGTGTAAGATCCAACCACTGGCAATGCACGTGAAGAAGGTATGCACAGAGAAGCCAGATGTAAGAGGAGAGAGAGAGAGGGAGAGAGAGAGTGAGAGAGAGAGAGCGCGAAAGGGGGGAGAGAGGGGGAGAGAGAGGGAGAGAGAGGAGAAGAGAGAGGGGGAGAGGGAGGGAGAGAGAGGGAAGGAGAGAGAGATAGAGGGAGAGATAGAGAGATAGAGAGAGAGAGGGGAGAGGAAGAGAGAGAGGGAGAGAGAGGGAGAGAGAGTGAGGGAGAGAGGGGGAGAGAGAGGGAGAGAGTGAGGGAGGGTGAGTGCGAGAGAGGGGGAGGGCAAGAGAGAGATCAAGGGAGGGAGAGAGAGTGCGAGAGGGAGTGAGAGAGGGAGAGAGAGAGAGCGAGAGAGAGGGAGTGAGAGAGGAGGAGAGAGAGCGAGAGAGGGGAGAGCGAGAGAGAGAGGGAGAGAGCGAGAGGGTGAAAGAGAGAGAGGGAGAGAGCGAGAGGGAGAGAGCGAGAGAAATAGAGAGAAAGAGAGAGAGAGAGAGGAAAAGTGCCTGTGATATACCACATGAGGCGTGTGGGGCGCGTCGGTCTACGTGTACGACGTTTCCCTCGTACTGTACCCTATGAAATAGTCAGTATGGTTGATTATTACACAGCACACTTCAGGAGCCTCTCGCCCAGTGTTTGAGTTGTTAGGGCTGTGTGAGATACAACCACTGGTACTACAGGTGAAGTGGGTGGACATAGAGAAGCAAGATGTAAGGAGAGAGAGAGAGAGAGAGAGAAAGAGAGAGAGAGAGAGAGAGAGAGAGAGAGAGAGAGGAGAAGTGCCAGTGATATACCACATGAGGCATGTGGGGCGCGTCAGTCTACACGTACGACGTTTCCCTCGTACTGTACCCTATGAAATAGTCAGTATGGTTGATTGTTACAAAGCACACTTCAGGAGCCACTCGTCCAGTGTACGAGTTGATGGGGCTGTGTGAGATCCAACCACTGGTAATACAAGTGAAGTAGGTAGGCACAGAGAAGCAAGATGTAAGGAGAGAGAGAGAGAGAGAGAGAGAGAGAGAGAGAGAGAGAGAGAGAGAGAGAGAGAGAGGAAAACTGCATCCGATATACCGCATGGGGAATGCGGAGTGGGTAGGTCTACAAATGCGAGGCTTCACTCCTACTGTTCTCTATGGAATAGAGGCAGTAAGGTTAATTGCTATACCACGAATTTGAGGATCAAATCTTCCAGTGGTTGTGTTAAAATCAGACCACCGGCAATATAGTTGGAATATGTGGGTACAGAGAAGCCTGATAGAGAGAGAGAGAGAGAGAGAGAGAGAGAGAGAGAGAGAGAGAGAGAGAGAGGGAGAGAGAGAGAGAGAGAGAGAGAGAGAGAAATTGGAAAAGTGCGTAGAAATAACAGCGGCACAGGTCAACGAGAGTGTAGGATGACGAGGTTAATTCACTGGTCAAAAACATCACGAAATGTCGGGTTGAGTGACCAGGCGCATGTGTTTATAGGTCAAAACACGGAAGTGCCCACCGACGGCACAGGTAACCGGTCGCGTGGACAAATAGGTTTGCGACAAAGGCAGACAGCACTATTGGACAGGATCGCGGTCAGGTGATAAAGACAGGATTGAAAAACCCAGATAGTATCAGGTGTGTGTGGAGAGAGAGTTGGGGCTGAGAAGGAGGGGGAGAGATGGGTTACTGAGGAAAATTTCCACAGCATATTGACTCAGAGGGAAGGAACAAAACAATGAGGGTTATAAAATAACGGAAAAGTTTCAGATCAGTAATTTTCCGCTAAAGGTGATAATGAAGTATTGACTTGAGGAGTCAAGCAAGGTCAAGGACTATGCGGCAAAAAAGACCTATAAAGAGTGGCAACTTCTTTGTGGAAGTGAGTGTGATTCTTGATTTCCATGAGACAAGGGAGTATGAAAAGGGTGGTGCGGCGTTCGGAAGAACGTTTGTGTATCTATTGTGCATTAGTACCCCCAATTCAGACAAGGATAATTATAAGGTTCCAATCTCCTAGTGAAATCAGAGAAGAGATGAAGAGTACTACACTGGAGTAAATAAAGTACTTACTTAGAACCAAAAAGAACATAGACATGTTTTAAGAGGAAGAAGGGATAAAGTAAAGTCAAATACAGAACACTGTATGCTCAAACGAATATACCACTAAAACACTTAAAAGGAAAAGATGTTAACCTGTGGCAAGCAGGGAGACTTACAACTACATACGTCTTGTATGCATAGGGAAGAAAGAATAGACAAGTAAAAACATTGCTAGTAATAAAAGACAATAGGAAGAACTGTGACGATGTGGTGTTTTTCGATGTTGGATACTTACCGTCATGAAACAGACTCGGGCGCAGTCATAAACTTACGGGACTTTTATTACGGTACAGTGAATCAGTGGTGAACAGTTTTGTTTCATTCAATAACGGATTTATCATCAGACTCAAGCATCCGGATCATCCAGGGTGAGCTCTGTCCTGTTTGATGTGTTGTCCTGTGATCTTGAAGAATGAATGGGCGAGAAGCAACACCGCTGATAGACATTCAGAGTTCATTCTGGCACCAACAATAGAATACACTACCAACTACGCTTACAAAGACCATACATAAACCAGACATAGTTTTTATTAATAAATCTTTTGTTTATCGTTGAAAGGAACTGTTGTCGGAGTATGTGTTGAAGGAATAACAGAGAGAGAGTGAAAGAAATAGATATATGGAAGGGAAGACAGAAGAGAGGAGTGTAGACAAAAGTCAGTCAATAATCCCAACAGATAATAAGTTTGAAGATGTGCTTGTTGATTCCAACTTCCTCTCGGGAAAACAAGTGACACTTTTATACTAATAAATAATCTATTGTGAAATAGCATACAGTCAGTATAAAAAGACCAGGAGCAGATTGCTGAAGTGGCCATACACCAGTTAACTGGAAAACTTAGAATAAAACTGAAGCACTTATAGAGGGCTCCAAGAAATATCAAGTTAGATGTGGCAATACTTGGATCCAATCAGGAAATGAGTGATAATTACACCATCACTGTATAGAATAGGTATAATGATATAGAAAAATAGCAGTTTAGGAGAACAATTGTAAATGCTAAATGGATCGATACAACAGACATCAGGAGGTCAGCATGGCCGAATAGATAAGAGTGCCCGCTCTTAAGCTTCCGGTGTGCTGATGGCGAGGTAGCCTGTTCAACCATTGCACCAGTCAATTGAACTAAATGTTGACTTCTCGTCCTTGACTTTGGGAGGTAAATTACAAGTACCTCAGAAGTCGAAGTAGGCTCGCCTGATAGCGGTGGAGACAGGTAATATAGGGAAAGATTGCCCACAAGCAAATATCAATCCAGCGTGGACTAAGCTCGAGTTCAAAGCGAAGTGGAAAAAATCAAAGGAAATAATATAAATAACGAATACTGTGTAGACGAAATTGGTGACAGAGGAAATTCTACAACTGGTAAACATCAGAAAGAAAAGTAAACCAAATCAAGACGAATATAAAAGAATACACAAAGAAAGAGTACGAAAATGTAGAGCAGCAAAAGAAGTATGGCTAAACAGCCAGTGCACGGATATTGAACAACAACGAGAAGACATAAAATATAGGACATACAAAAAGATGCACAAAGGAATTATCAGGCATTTGAAAGCATACAGCAAGTAGTTGTTTGAAAACAGTAGAAGTTAACATATTTATGGACAAAGAAAAGATAAATGAAAAATGGACAGGATATATAAAGAGTTATATGATGATGGTGGTAGATCAGAAACAAACAATTATGATCAATTTGACAGACCGCCATTACTGGAAGAAGTTGAAGATAAAATACAAGTCGTGAGGAAAGGTAAATCCCCTGAACTAGATAGCATAACTGTCGAATAGATTTAAGCTGTTGGAGAATTGGGTATAGAAGTGATAACAAAACTGTTGAATAGTCGCATTCCAATTTCATGGCAACTTCACCCCACAATGCTCCGTTCCTATGCCAGCGAACATCACGCAATTCTACTGACTGTCCCATGTGAAAAGTGGAACAGATACCAGTTCTGACAACACCAACAGCACACACACGCATGAATGTATAAAGCCGTAGCCAGAATGGCCATACAACAGTCTGCCACTAGAATTATAATTCATCGTCGATCTAAGCAGCAGTCAGTAGAAACACCAGCAGTTGTACACTCATTACTGCATAAGCAAAAACCAACTAGTTCAAGGACCGGCCACCCGCCATTTTTTCGGAATGTGCAGATCGAAACACAAACCACTACGGACAGATAAAAAAGCATTTGAAATTAAATCACAGATCACAGATCGCACCAAACACTTAGCTCAGCAACTGGGCATCGGGCCCATGTACAACAAGTCAAAAATTAGGGAAATATGTCAGCAAACAGTAGCTAAATTCAGAAACACCCCAAGGCTTTAACCGATCTCCCGCCTGTCCGCCGTACTGGACCGGAGGTAAAACAAAAACTGTTGAATGGTATCTATAACAGTGGACAGATACCTGATGGTTTCTTGAAATCTATTGTAATTACTCTACCAAATAAATCTGGTGCATCGGATTGTGGAGAACATCGCACAATTAGTTAAATGAATCGTGCAACTAAAGTTATAATTATAATGAGAAGAATAAAACATAAATTAAAACCAGAAATCTGAGATCAGCATTGTGAATTTGTAAAAGGTAAAGGCACAAATAACGCCATATACATCTTGTGAACATTAACTAACAGAATGATTTAAATGAACAGAGATCTATATTTGTCATTTATTGGCTACACTTAATTCTGCTGATAAGGTTAAACACGAAGAAATGATTAGGCTGTTGGAAATTTTAAGCATTGTTGGTAAATATCTGAGAATACAAGAACATGTTTTAGCAACAAGTTGCAGCCATAAGAACTGACAACCAATTAGGAACTTTTCAACACATTAAACAAGAAGAGAGTTGAATACTATAACCCAATCTGTTCTATTTGTTCACCGAAATAATAGTGAGATCCTCGCAAGACTTGCCAGGAATATCAGTTGATTTGCATAATGTCAATAACGTGCTTTAAGATCATGGCAGGATTTTGGTTGCTAAAAATGAAACGCAGTTACAGGAAATGATAGCTATAATTGGAACAGACAGTCAAAACAAAAGACATAGTCTGGATAACAGGAAAATGGAAGTAATGGTTATTATAAAGAAAATGTGTATACCCAAGTGTATAGAATCAATCTAAAATAAATCAATGTATTTAATTATTTTGGGTACTTTAATAACAGCAGATGGAAGATATATTAATGAAGTTAAATATAGAATGGCCCAAGCAAAGGCAGCATTTATCTTTTTCAATCGAGTTGAGGCAAAATGTCCTTAAGAGCTATTTTGAGACAATCCTGATGTATGGAAGTGAATCATAGACAATTAGCGGGCAAGTAATGAATTATGTGGAAGCTGGGGAGATGTGGTTTTATAGACGAACACTAAGAACACGTGGACGAATAGAAAGAGCAATGAAGACATCTTGAAAGATGTTGACTTACAAAGAGAACTGGTTACTCGCATCAGAAGAATTCAGTCCACAATCTTTGGGCTTGTCATGAGAAGGGGAAAGCTGTAGTATTTCGTCACAACGGGAAAGCTGAACGGGAAGAGAGGCAGTTGGAGACCAAGAGAGGAAAAGCTGGACAGTTTGACGCCATGGCAAGGAGAAAAATCGGAATCAGAATTGATTAACGGACACGTGACATACATGATCACCAACATCGCATGAGGTGGACTATAAGAAGTTTGCCAATACTTTCTAAACGACCGACGATCATATCATAGAAATCGACGTCTTCTTCCAAATCGAACACTTCGGTTCTATTATTCAAAATAAAAAATTAACTAGATAAATCTGGAAGACAAAAACTAAAGTCTTTCGTACATATGAGTACGAAATAATGGTGAAAGTAGCCGTATGACAGTGGTTCTCAACCGGTGGGGAATCCCCACCCCCCCCCCCCCAGGGGGAATTTTATTGTTTCCAGGGGGGAATTAAGATTATTTCAAGATCGCATTAATACAAGAACCAGTTACTTGATATTGTTTTTCCTTCTAAATTTTACGGTTCTGTACTTCTCGCCCTAGTGAAATTTAAAACAATGTTTTCCCAAGCAATAAATCGTACTATATATGGTTTGTGTCTTCGTTATTCTAATGAAATTAGTTTTATAACGTAAGTAGACCCGCAAATCACGTTTTATGTAGATGTCTTGACTTGTTCTAGTATGTGTTATTAAATTAAATTAAATTTTTTTCCCATTTTTATGTGTACTGTGTAAAGGGGGGGGGGGGGGGATTTATAGGGAGGACATTCGAAAGGGGGGGAATGACGTTCTGAACATATGGTAAACGGGGGCATGGGCCAAAAAAGGTTGAGAACTACTGCTGTATGAGATTGAAAATACAATGGTAAAAAGTTAAATATAAGATTGGATATGAAGTAATTGTTAAAGTTAATAATCATCATCGCATCTCTTGTTCCTCTTGTACCTTGAGATGTCGAGGTGAAGCATGAATAGCGGGAGAGTGCCCGTGTATGGGCTTCATATATCAAGATGCCAATGACTCTATCATTTCCTTTGTCCACCGTCTATATGTCTCTTCTTCTCGTTCCATTTGATCTGTACATCATTGCTAGTTATGGTATAGTGTCAATTGTTAGCCCAGTTATATGGCCGAACCATTTCACTTGCTGTTTTCTAATGAAATCTAGCGCTGCTGTTACCATACCCCCCCCCCCCACCTCAACCGGCTCTATGGCAAAGGGGTTAGGGGCGCAGTTCGTAATCCCGCATACCCATGTTCGAAACACAGTTGTGTTGGTTTTTTATGGGTGCCGGTCGTGCAGACAGCAATGGCAAATTACTGAACGTAAACTTGCCCAAGAATTATGAACAGCAGAAACATGCTGGGATTTACTGCTACGTCCTGTAAAGGACATGCAACTAACTTTTATTACCCCCACTTTAAGTAACACTTAGTGTTAAAACTTCAAGACTAGTGACAGGTAAAAACACGGTTGAATACAAAATAAATAATGGTATGGCTGGCGGACTGGCCTGGGTACCAGCTTTCTCGATAACTAGCGGTCCCCTGACGAAGTGGACCACTGATGAAGTGGATGCCCTTACACAATAGACAAATATATTAACAATGTTAATACTTTTTTTATCAGCTGTGTCTAAGGGCCATCAATATTGTTTGTTACCCAGTCCGTCACTTGTGGGGTATTTTCGTGATCAATAGGATAAGAGCGCACACTGTTAAACTTTCGGTGCGATGATGGCAAGATAGGGAGTTCACTCCCTACACCGGCATTAAGTTGGGTTTAAATGTTGATTCTCATTCAGAAAGCAATTGTTAACTAATGAACGTAAAATTATCTAGACAATCAACATGGAGTCGATCGCAACGTCCTGCAAAGATCATGCAACATTTTCATCCCTGCTGACCTGTAAAGTTGAATACAAAATAATTGTGAATATTAACTTAAAAGGTTAAGTGCACAACAATTGTGACTGCTCACATATACAGCTAACTACAAAATAATTGTGAATGGTAACATATATGGCTGAAAAAAAAACACAATTACTATTAAAAACACAACCACATAGTTCACAAAAATATAAATAACAACCAGTATGACTGACCTGAAGTGACGTCAAAGGTGGACAGCGACCTGTACTGGTTCTCAAACACCCACGTGCACGAGTCGGAGTGGCAGTAGGCTAGAAGCCCCTGGTTCCTGTGACCCCTGAACTCCACCCAGTAGGGCGTCACGAAGGCGATGATTACGGCCAAGTTGGTGATGACCAGAAAAACCAGACCAAGCACGGCGCCACAAGACATGGCAATGGTTTTATTCTACTGGCAGGCGAAGATTGATTACAATGAAAGTAAAATTTTCCTGGGGGAAAATTGTCACAGTACACTGTTACAGTTTGCTCTCCCAACGCAAGTGCCGGTGAAGTGTTAATAATTAACTTGTTATGGGTAGAAATGCGTTTTCTGATAATTGTTCACCTTTCTGAATGAAAAAGTACAGAAAATTTAACTTTGTATGCCACAGATGTAGTCTCCGCCACCCCATCCCAAGCCCGCCCTTCTATGTCGTCTTTCCACCTCACAGTGGTAGATGGGTTTGCGTGTTCCAGTGATCCAAAGTGCTATACCGACGGTAGTGCAACTACTAATAGGGTCTCCCATATGGACAGGTCAAGGGACAGGAGCCAGGCTAAAAGAAACACAAACCCACTGTCTTGTAGGTAGACGTAGGTAGACAGGGGGCAGTTAAAGGCAGGACCGTGCCGTAGATTTTCTCAGTATGATGCAGGTCTTCGACATGCCACCCCTTAATGAAGCAAGTCTTCGAAATGCCGCCCCTCCTTCGCTGCTTATGCCACCCCCTTACGGTGACCCCTCTCTGTATTATAGCACGGGACGTCCCTGGTTAAAGGGTAATACAGGCAAACCCGGAAAAAAAGCTTGTTGAAGTCGCATGTACTGAGCCAAAGGCTTGACTAAACAGTGTAACACAATCCACTATACTATATGATACCAGATCTAAGCTTAATCCCAGTCAGTCTACATGTACTGTGCTGAAATGGGATCTGGTTACATCCTGATATCCCTCTCTGCTGATGTTTAAAAGAGGAGAGAGGGGAGATGAAGGCGACTTCACTGCACCGGGTTATATCCCATATGGCTTAGACTCTTTCCGCAGAACGGTCAACCGAAAGCGTTACACGGAGCGCGAGCTCCGTAGCTCTATCGACGATCACCCTCCCCCTTCCCCCTCCCAGGAGTCTCCCAGAAAGCTGTACTCGGGAACCAAATAACAGAGTCCTGAAATGAACGCACAACTTTCGTAGCACGAGGCATGCAACTTGACGGCGACCTGGTATGTTCCTTCCACACACCGTTGACTTCTCGTCCTTGACTTTTTTTTTTTTTTTGGTGCATATTCTATTTACAGGACATTGCTGTCAACACCAGCATTTTACTGCTTTTGTTGATGTCTTGGCAAGTTTACGTTCAGTAGTTTGCCATTGCTTTCTGAACGACAGGCTCCCATACCAACTCGTTAAAACCCAGCGCAACACGGTCTGCTGCCAAATCGGTTGCAGCTGTGTTTCGAACGTGGGTAAGCGGGCTCACGAATCGCACCCGTAAGCTCTTAGCCACGTAGAGCTGCCGTCCTTGACTTGGGGAAGTAAATTATATGTACCTCAGAAATCGGTGTTGGTTATCCTGCCGGCTGGGGACACTGGTAACAGGAAAAGCTTACCCACAATTAGCCCAGTGTTCTGTCTAGTATTAGCCACTAGGAAGCTGCAGTCGCTTAGCGGCTAGACGCTCGCCTGCTGTACCGATGGTCTTCGGTTCGATCCGCATCAAGGCGGTATTGAATTTTTTTTAATTGAAGTGGTCGTCCACGTTGGTCCAGTCTAAAATAGGTACCATGACATGTCTTGGGGAGTAAAGGCTACCGGCGTGATACCGACCACATCAGCCACTGAGTGCCGTTTGGTCTACAAAAATATGAGTCTAGCTTCAAATGTACAGTGCGCCTAGGAGTGTGAAGGGAACATTTACTCGAACTAGTAGTAACAGCACGTGTGAGGACAACGCTCGTGTTCAAAGATAGCCTGTGAGACAAGGTGGAGAAAGCGGGGAAACAGACTGAACACCCGTACGTGGGGAGGATGATGTGGCGGGGGGTCGGCAGGGGCTCTAGACGAATCTCAAACCTGTGAGGGAAGGCTAGGAGAACTTTCAATCAGATGGCATTTGAACCATTTGCAGTATGACTCTTTGCTGGCTGTTGAATGAGGGAACGGAGCGCGTGTGGAATGTCCTGAATGCAGTATTGTCGTCTCTTAGCTGAACTCAACTCAAAGAGAACGAACATCGGGGGTGGGGTGGGGGGATCACAGAC